>KZ807562.1:262591-272631 GCA_000696205.2 Oncopeltus fasciatus
TTTTTTTTTTTTTTTTACATTATACTCCCATTATTCATAAAATTTATTTAGATTTTTATTAAAATTAATTTTTTCACAAAATCAATTTCTGAAAGAAGCGGTTCTAGAACCGCACTCCAACTTTTTTATTTTACTAACTTCATTATAAGAATATAGCAAAATATATTGTAATATATATATTTTATGTCTCATATACTAAATGAATCATTTAATAAATAATTATTTGTTGAAGCTCAAATAGTGTGAAAAACAAAAAAAAAAAAAACCAACAAACCTGATTTCATCAATGAAGTTAGGAGCAGCCAGGGAAGAAGCTTTCCTCAGAATTGGCCTGCTGTTAGTTGTTTGGGATTCTCTCATAGCTTTCATATTAGCCTGAGCTATGTCACTTGAAACAGGCGTGAACAGCATGACCTAGACACATTTATATACTATTTTCTATTATGGGAAACACTAATAATCAATTCAGTTAATTTTGAGTGTCTATGTGTGTACAATCACAAATATTTTACAATATATGTAATAATCTAATTATTTTAATAAAGAAATTGTGCTTTGATATTTTGAGAATATATTTTAGAAATTATAAAGTATTTAATTTATTTAAAACATATTGAACATAATTTTTTCTTTCAAAATGAAGTAAAATGTTTTTTAAGATGTATAGAACTAAGCTAAGTTAATTTAATTCAGCTTATGTCAACTGAATAGAAAATAGGAGTAAAATCATTTTACACAGTTTAGTAAGGAAAGTAAAGGGGTGTAAATAAAATGAAAGTTTTTCATCTAAATATTTGTATTATTATATCTTTGATATAATATACAAATAATACTAAAATATATTTCATTGTTATCTACCCTGTTTAGCCATCTGCTAGCCATTTGTTCAATCCCACGCTGATACCATTCTTTGGGATGGCTGTCAATGAACTCTATCGATTTCAACTGCAAACTATCGAATTTTTTCACTATAAGAAAATGGGCCATAGATTAAAACAAGTAGTAATTTAATGGTATGAGTTCTAGACTATATGTTGGATGAGAAATTCTAACCCTGAAGTTCTATAAAATTTTCTTTGGCTTTATGAGACGTGTAAGGACGAGCATTATCTTGTTGGAATAAAACTCCTTTATGGTTGATCAAAGCAAGATAATACTAAGATAATTTTGCATACAGTCTTTCTAGTTGTTCGCAGTTGAGTTCAGAATTCATAGAGCATCCATCAGAAACAAATTCGGGTTGAATAACTCCTTCAAAATAAAATTAAAAAATGTAAAACATAGAGATGTTTTTTTATCTACTAATAATCTCTACAGTCAAAAAACTCCACATATAAAGCATCAATTTTTTCATATACAGCAAACCAAAAAAGCAGTTTGACTGTCATTGCTTACGGGTATGCAGATTTCTTCAGTAAACCCACTTTACATCATAGGTTACAATCTTCCAGTAAAATCTCATACCAGAAGGGTTTTTCAATACGTTTTCACAAACTTCTAACTCCTAAGTAAGTTTGTGAGGGACCAGTATAGTGCTCATTTACACCTGCTGTATGGAGAGTATATTGCTACTAACAGTATCTTTCAACCCACAACAATGTTCGCTAGTACTTGTGGACAGTTTTGACTCAACAGCTTCCACCAGAGCCTCATCGATATCCATTAATGGTCGCCTGGAGCCCTTTTTGAATATCTTGAATTTGATAAAATAGTAATTTTTTTGTTCTACACATCCCTTTATTTGGTAAAGAGATTTCTTGAAATGAAACCATCACAACAAAAGCCAGCTGGTCTTTTGGGACAGCAGATTGCAGAGTGGCCTTGACAAATAGTGAGTGTCAACATTTTAGGACCCCAACCTATTTCTAGGAAGCAGAATAGATTCCTCTTGATCGTTACTGACTTTTCTAAGTATGTAGGCAGCAATGACACAAGCTACAGTAAAGAAAGTAATCCAAACTTGTGAAAGAACATGTATTTTTAGAGTTTCAAACATTAAAAAAACCTGTATTTAAATTGTATAGAGTTAGTCTGGGAATAACTGAAAGTGGAGAACTTGAGGAAGAAATCTGAGTTGTGGTGCTTAGTACAAATCATGGTGTGGAAGACCAGGCTAACAAATCTCACCACAACACTCACCCATGGACGGTCATTAGATGTTTTGTGCACATGCAAACTGTATGCGCACATTAGGGTGACAGAAAAAATATTTTAAAAAAGCAAAGTATTTAATTGTATATTACACACGTGCATATGTGTATTATATATTATGATCTTAATATACAGTAAATTTAAAACTTTTATTTGGTGATAAATGGTAAAACCTTGTTCCAAACAATAATATGTTTTATACGTTAATTTAATACATTTGATTTACTGTAATTCAAGTGTAGAACATATTCAAATAAATAAATGAATTATTATATTAAAATTATAACTAATGTTCTTCAGATTATTCAGTATGAAAACTACAAGTTTACTTCATGAGAGTCCTTTAATAAGCATTTAAATATTCTTATAGTTAACTATATATATATGTATGTATACATGAGGTTAACACTGACTTACAAGACTATACTGCTTTTTAAGTAACAGTGGAAAAATGAAAAAATTATGACCTTTCATTTTTAATTTCTTTATAGACATTCACTGTTCCAGATTATTTAAATCTTACAACTGAGGACAATGTATAATAACATTATTTAACTTTAATTTAATTATTTAAGCTCTGATCTAAATATAAAGTGAAATTGTCTTTAATTTAACAAAATTTCTCTGCAACCATATTCATTTATATTGTGACACATAACAGCCTAAGAAGGTTACACACAGATCAATCCTTAACAACGGAAGATATGATCCAGCAAATAATAAGAAAACATATTTTATTTTTCTGTTTTAACTACAAAATTGTATTTTTTTAATAAACTTAAGTTAGTAAAAAACTGTAAAAGGAGATGTCTTGCTTTCTTCCAAGCACTCGAGTGAGCTCTCATACAATGAAGACCTAGTCAAAATTTTTAAAAATGAATTTGTGAGTTTTCAATTTATTAAATATGTGTCCTTCTAAAATAAGTCCTTTTATTATAAAGGCTTAAAAATTATAATATTATAAAGTTAACAGTTAATTCTGATAATTGACTTAATTTTATAAAAGAAGAGATTTTCTACAATTTGGTGATAATTTTCTGTTTATTTTTCAAATGACAAAGATATGAATTCATTCATTTATGTTTTGTTATATTTATTTATTAATAAATTGTCAACTCATTTATTAATTAATAAATTGTCATATAATTTTTCTTTTATTACACAAAAATGTTTATTAAATATAAAAATTCTGTACACCTTCATTAAAATTTTTCCTCAGCCGCATTTCAATGAACCCTGTATAATATTGACAAATTACCCTCTTCTAATAAATAAAAATTTGGTGATATGGAACGAATTGTTGTCCAATGTTAACAAAATTTTATGTTTCTTTTTTCACAAAAGAAAAAAAAATTATATTTAAACATCATTCACCTGTACATTTACCTTAGAAACTTATTGGGTGATGGAAAGAAACTAACCTTGCTTCCAACACCAACAGTAAGAATATGCGAGCCATCTTCTTTAGAGACCCAGTCAAGCTGAACTAGATGTTTTTGTGTCAGAGGACAGGTATTCCCATTCTCTATAATAGACTTTCGAAGTGACTGGAGAGTACTGAAGCTTGGAACAGCAAGCAAACCTGATAATATAGGTAAAATAATTTAAAAACCAGCTCTACTATAACATGGAAATAAGTTAATTGCCTATTGTTGAACTTATAGAAAAGGTTTATTTCAAAAGATTTATTTGTTTAGGTAATGCTTTAACTTATATGGAAATCATGTGATCTAATAAAGTATACATAATTAAGTTGTTTATACTCCTAAGTGCATAGAATCCAATAATACAAGCTAGCTGATCTTCATAAATCGAAGATGTGCAAGTTTAATAAAAGCTTTTGGTTTATTGGAATATTGAAAACTGTTAAATAATATTTAATTATTAAAAAATTTCAAAATTATAATGAAATTTTCTTAGAATCTTGGGATTAAAAATCATAAAATATGCAGGTACCTTAAAAATATATTCATACATTGAAGAATATGATATCAAAAAACTTTCAAGAAGAGTGTAAACACATAATTATTTAGCTAATATCCCTTGGTATGTTAAGATGATTCATAACTTAATACTTCTAGGGCTTTTTTTAAAAGGCTGAAGCTAGCCAAAAACGGCACCCTACAACAAATACTTTTAAAAAACAATCATCGGCCTAGAGCACATCTGTTTTAATCATGATTACTGGCACACATGACAAAAGACACATGTACAACATATATGATTAGATAATCAACAGTTAAGACTATTCAGTAATATCTGTGAAGAGACAAATTTTCGGACATTATTTTTATCGCTGTCAGGTTCTCCTTTACAGCTTCCATTTCTTTCGATCTTTTAAACTGATACCCCTTTCATAGAACACTGCACTCCCTATTTGCTCCAGCTCAAATTCCCTCACTTCCATTTTCCAGTAAATTGTTAGTGACTGATGTGGCAACTCTCTAATCATCACTAGGTATAATAAAAATATGAAAAATGTTATATCGTATGTCAGGAAATAATTTTATCACTTAATATGTTAATTATTAAACTGAAATATTTATAGGATGTGTTTTTAAAAGTTTATATTACATTAGTTAAATAAACATCCATTGGTGCATTTATCACACTAAAGTCTAGTTTTGTTTGGTATTTTGCCCTGAAGATGGCTTACAATGTCAGCTAAAACATTTGCTTGAGAAAATAAATATTCCTAAATGTGAGTGTGTTACTTCCTTTAATACCTGAAGACTAATCCCCAGCAGAATTTCCCTTAGCATATGCTTTTTGAAAAAATTAAGGAAAAATAAATACAAAAAATCTTGAGAAATTTAATAAGTCAGAAGTCAGAAGTTTGATTGGGGATTGACATAATATTATTTAAGGACATATTAATTCTAGTTAATATTTCCTTCACAGATAGTTTTTATCAGGTTAATCCATAAGAGAATATTCAAATATGTGTTGATACCTGAGAAAACAATAATGTCCAGAAAGAAAAACCAAGGACATTACCAGGTATGCCAGTTTAAAATGTCGTTTTAATTCCAATAGAATGCGCTCTTAGCCTATTGAAGGATTTGCTTATCTCTAAACGCTATTTTGTTTGTTAGTCATTTGTTTACAAAAGTCAGTTGTTTTTAAGTTGTTTACGTGGACGTATCATACCTTTCTTTGGTGTTAAAAATGTCTAATTTTAAGCCAAATAAAGAGCATTTGCGGCATGTTATGATTTTCTTATTTAATCAAAAGAAAAAGTCATCGAATTTTTGTTGAGACTTATGGCGATCTTGCTCCAACCGTCAAGACATGTGAACGTTGGTTTCAACGTTTCAAACGTGGTGATTTTGATGTTACTGATCAAAAACGAGAAAATCGACCAAATCGACTACGAGCTTCTCAAGCCCGGGAACAGTCAATACCGAGCGCTACCGACAACAAATGATCAATTTGAGTCACGCATTGATCGAAAAACGCCCAGAATGGGCTCACAGGCACGCCAAAGTCATTCTTCAGCATGATAACGCTCCTGCACATTCAGCCAGATTGACTAAGGAAACAATTTCTTCGCTTGGTTGGGAACTCCTACCCCACCCGCCGTATTCACCTGATCTGGCGCCTTCTGATTATCACCTCTTCCCATCGATGGGACACTCATTGGCGGAGCAACACTTCAACAATTTCGAAAACGTATGAAAATGGCTCGATGAATGGATTTCAAATAAAGATGAAGCATTCTTTTGGAATGGTATCCATATATTGCCCGAGAGATGGACAAAATGTGTAGAAAGCGAGGGCCAGTACTTTGAATAAAATATATTATACTTTTTTTTTACTGTGTATATATTTTAAGAAATAAACGACATTTTAAACTTGCATACCTGGTATAAGTGACGAAGTAAGATTAATGGAGTATAAGGATACAAAAAATCTCCTTCTTCTCTATTACCATCATTACATTATAGATCATGTAAGGCTAAAGAATACAGTCTGGGAAGACAGTTATCAATCCCTGTGGATAAAGGTGATACAAGTAGAGTGAGTTGAAGGTAATTGAAGCTCAGTCTCTCAGGCTGCGGACACTTCAAGTGGAGGTGAAAGAACACAGTCAATAAATTAAGAGTAAAAGCTCAGTTACAACTAAAGTTGTTTGACCTATTGCAAAGGAGTAGGAGGGCTTCTTAGTTGAGATTCCTACAACTAGCTTACTCTGAAGTTCTCTTTTCAATATTACTAGTAAATACATCAAATATACACAAACATGCATGCCCAGACACTTGCATACAGATATTTTTGGGTTTTCTAGATCTGAAGAATGCGTAGTCAGTGGTGCACATGAACACTTTATAGTTGGCCATACCTAAGAGATTTACACCTGCCTCCATCACACTCACATACACATTCAGATTCGTAATTAATCCCCTTTCAAACCTAAACATTGGAGGTCCTGTGACTTCAAAGTGGGTTTAATCTTCAAGAAAATAGTCGCCTGTAGACTGATGGACTCATCAATCTTAGGGGACTGTTGTCCTTATTCTACAAGCACAGCAATGCCATACTAGTCCTCCCTCTAGAATTCCTGCAGGTACACTACAACCACAACTAAAGAGTACCAAAGATAAAGAATTAATATTTCAGATGAAGAACAGGGGAAAGAAGAAATTTAAACCCAGGGCGAGTCATACATACAAATAATGCAGCAAGGGCACACTCTTTTAGTATGCATGTGTATGTGCGTGTGTGTGTGTGTGCATGTTTATGAGTTATAGCTTGAATTAACTAATAAATAAATGTCAATAAGATTGATTAAGTCATTTTCAATGGGCAGGAAATAAGAGCACTTTATAAATATAAATGATAAATAAAACATATTTTATTTTGCTTCTCTGCTTCTAGGCTTAAACCTAACAGCTCGTGATGTGATAATAAATAATAGAATTTCTTCTTTTAATCTAATTTGTAAAATAAAACTAACTCTAACTTTATAAAATGTTATAAAACCTATTAGAGGTACATAGAAACATGAGAAATATGTAACTAAAAATAGAATTAATGCACATATAATTAACTATCCAACAATATTAAATCTACTCCAAACTACTTTATAAAAATTGCTTAAAGGGTAAATTTAGTAATCACAAATTAAAATTTCTGAAAAAATTGATTAATAAATCTTAAAAACAATTAAAACACTTTAAAATTCAATCACAAAATAAAAAAATTATAATTCAAAAAGGAAAAGCATGCTTAATTCAAAATTATTTTCAGGCAGAAGAACTGATAAGTTAAATGAATTCAAAAGAAGGAAATGAGAAAAGAATCAACGGTTTTTTTCATTGACCATAAAATAGTGTAGCATTCAAGTAGCAACCTATCTAATTTATAAATAAGAAGTTAAAATGGTTGTACATACAGAATAAAAGGTTTGAAGAATCCTCATTTGAGTAAATGGCAAATTTTTCTACGATATAAATAAAAATTAAACAGAACTTGTGAATATTTATCTACTTGATAGTGTTTAGAAGCAGGGTAAGTTGTTTAAGAATGAGTATTGTCATATAAGATTCAGAAGTTCGATAATTGAATTAGCCACAATGATAAAATTATCAAGTAAAAAAAAAGTATTTAAGTATATTAAGTCAAAAGAATTACTTCCTTTCAGGAAGAAATAAATAATAGTCTCTAGAAATTTATGGTAATCACTCTACATTTCAATTTGCCTCTATCTAATTTATCAAAGTAAATTCTTACAAATTTATAACCTATCAAACACACAAACAGATATATATATATATACACACAACACACACACATGAGGTGTGGCTATTTAATAACGAGACTGATGCTGCTACAGAAGAATTAAGCATGCGCCATTTACAAAAGACCAACAGCTGAGCAGCAAAAAGCCTTTTATTTCGATTGCAGCGTCTCCCTTGTTTGTCTAGAATTCAGTCTGGCTATAACACCTTCGTTTATATAAGAGGTGTTTGTTTCCCTTGGCTGAAAACAATAAGTGTAATAGTAGAGCAATGAATTGTCGTGAAATTTCACATAAAATTAGGTAAAACACCTACTGAAACTAATTGTTTATTAAAATAAATTTATGGCGTTAATTGTTTTTAATATGCCCGAGTTTTAGAGTGATTCAAGTGTTTCCAAGATGGCCGAGAAGACATTGGAGATTATGAGGCTGGGGGGGGGGGCATTTTCACTTAGGATCCCGAAATAAAACGTCAATCCAGGTATTGGAAGGGTCCAACCTCACTAAAAGCTATAAAAAGCTCAAATGAGCAAATCGAAATTCAAAGCGGTGATGAACTTTTTTTTTTTTATATTCATAAAGGAATGAAGGGATTGTAAAGGCATAATTCTAAAGGCAAACACAAGGGATTGTGTACCTTCGTTGGGCTCCAGAAGATCAACCTATTAATTAACATTACTACTGTTAGGTGCTTGCTCTACTCTGCGATAGAGTAAGGAAAAAACAATCCGAATTGTGGAAGAACAAATCATGGGTTCTCCATCAAGACAAAGGCACAGTTGACAAGTTGAGCCGGCACAGCTCACAATGTATTGTCTGTCATGATGTTTCTAGCCAAGTACAACATCCCACTTTTAGACCCTTCGCCTTATTCGCCTGACCTGATGAAAAAGTGGCACGCGTCATGCAGGAGCTCACAGAACAAAACCTCAAGCACTGTTTCGAACAATGGAAAATTCACATGGAAAGCTGTAAGGATAAAGGAGGAGAGTATATTGAAGGTGAATATGTATACATTTAAAATCAAATATTTTACAGCAAGAGTCACGTTACTTAATAGCCACACCTCACATATGGTCTACAGTCCATAATTTATTCATACTAATATCAAGTTATGAGTTTCTTTGGAGATATTTGATGAATTTAGTAGGATTTTAGTTATTTTTATTTTATCTTCACATAACTATAACCATTTGTGATAATTGTTTCAGGATAAATCCTTTTCTACTTTATTTGGTAGGGATTTATTTTAAGAGAATGGATTATTTTTAAAAGTACAATATGCCTAAGACCTGGTTTTCTATATCCTTAAACTAATATCAAAGAATTATAAAACATTGAATGAGATTGGCACAATTAAAGGTGACATTTCCAGCCAAGGTGTCAAGACTCACTAAGAAATGAATCAAAATTTAAAATGGTACAAAAATACCTCAGGAGGAAAGTTAAAATCCAAACTTTATTTGGAAATTTGTATTAGCAATCACAAGAATTAGATGTCAAGCAGCATTCATGAATTAGTGCTTAATAAAATTAAACCATCAATAATTCTAATCAATAAAAATAAATGATGACAAATTACCAATTATATCTTTTGATTTTACTGCCTTTTTTAAGGTTAAAATTAACATGTAATAAAATAAATTTTATTCTTTCAAAAATGGTAATTGGCAAAGTCATTTTTTCTTTAGTATTTCGCCAATATTTTTTATACTTTATACTTTCATCAATTCTTAAATTTACTAAATACTCATTCTTTAAGCAAGTTAGAAAATTAATTAGCCTTTAGCATATTATGCTAAGCAGAAAATGTGCAAAAACAAAAGTTACAACAGCTCTTTTAGTGACATGTCATTCAGTGAGAGAATAAAGGTGATTTAATATTGATAACTTGTAAAGAAAGAAAAAAAAGTGACTTATTGTTGAAAATGTGGTTTTCACAGCTAGTGTAAGGAAGTGAAATAAAATATGATAAATGGGTATAATATACACTGTATCCTTTAAGTATTGTTGCAGCTTCAGTGAAGAAAACTTGTTTTATTTTTTTTCCTTTTAATTAAACAACGCCTACTTTCTAAAACCTTCACATTCGTGTAAGAGAGAAAAAATAATTGAAGAATAAAATAATACCTTACTATTTTATACA
>KZ807562.1:279293-337249 GCA_000696205.2 Oncopeltus fasciatus
ATATATATATATATATGTACTATGCTCCTACATTCAGAATTAAATATCACAGAGCATCCTGTTCAGACCAAAGTCCCCTCTTCCCATAGTCAGGTATGGTCATATTCATTTAATGAGTTTTAATAATGTTTTCCAACTTCAAGTGATTGAACAACTTCCTGACATGGCTTTAGATTTGCAACTGAAGTCGAGAAAGTGCGCCTATATCCACATTCTCAAAGCCACTTTAAGACCTGGCATCAATTGCCAACAGTAAGTGGATTACGGAAAACTTGTGATTTTTTCTTTTTGTGTGTGTATGGCACTCTCTATTCCACCTGTTCTTGATTACTACACACACACATGTGTATATATACCAGGTATGCAAGTTTAAAATGTCGTTTATTTCTTAAAATATATACACAGTAATTTAAAAAAAAAGTATAATATATTTTATTCAAAGTACTGGCCCTCGCTTTCTACACATTTTGTCCATCTCTCGGGCAATATATGGATACCATTCCAAAAGAATGCTTCATCTTTATTTGAAATCCATTCATCGAGCCATTTTCGTACGTTTTCGAAATTGTTGAAGTGTTGCTCCGCCAATGAGTGTCCCATCGATGAGAAGAGGTGATAATCAGAAGGCGCCAGGTCAGGTGAATACGGCGGGTGGGGGTAGGAGTTCCCAACCAAGCGAAGAAATCGTTTCCTTAGTCAATCTGGCTGAATGTGCAAGAGCGTTATCATGCTGAAGAATGACTTTGGCGTGCCTGTGAGCCCATTCTGGGCGTTTTTCGATCAATGCGTGACTCAAATTGATCATAAAATAAAATATAAAATTAAAGTAAGTGAATACATTCAGTAATAAGAATGTAATATGTTCAGCTACAGGGCAGCTCGATTGAACCACTGTCAAAAATCAGGCATTTATGGTCTATTTTATTTTCATATTTTTTTCAGCTTGTTTTGCTCAAACTACATTTCAGCATGCAATAAATAATAATGTAATAAATTCCTTTATAAAAATTGTATTTTTGGGTGGTCAAATCGGACCATCATGGCCCTGTGGGAACGTCACATGATTACAGAATAATCTATTATTTCCTAGCCTAACCTAAGTATTACTTGTAACTCAGAAGATTTCAAAACCAAACCCTTTATTTAGTATTAGATGCCTTCTGGAGTCCAAGTTATTGCCTAACCTCATTCAAATGACATAACCAAAGGACTCATGGAATTTGCTACTCAGTCAAACAAGTTGTTTGGTCAACACATTTGTCAAGCCCTGTCCCTCTACCATTTTGGCTTTTATTTGCCAGAAGCCGAGTGTCTCTCCAGATATCCTTAGTAAAGGTTCTTGGAGTGAGTTTTGTGAAAATTAGTTATTGAATTTTTTTTTAAATGTTTTCATCCAGAACTCAGAAATTGGTGCAAATGATGCTATATAAAAAGAAGTTTTCTACAAGTTTTTTTTTTTTTTATTTAAAAAGAATTAATTAGGGTTGTCAATTTTTTTCCAACTGTAAATGCATTATCTAGTAGTTATTTTTAGAGTCAGAGCCCTGCTGATGACAATCTCAACTATCTTATGGAAGATCAATATCAGCAATGATATCAGTTTGGTAAAAACTATGATTCTGAACCAGTACATTTAAATCATCAAAGGTGTAGATGAGGTTTTTGGCTACATTAATTTTTTTATGGTGAGGGTGAGATGAGTTTAAGTGGAGGAGACGACCTGATTACATATGCTTGGTGAACCAGTCTAGTAGAGATAGAGCCATTGGTGCTATGGATAATAAGGATTTCAAGGAAGGGGAGTTGAAAATCAGATTCCATTTCAATGGTAAATTTTAGACGAGGGTGCTATGAGTTAAATGCAGTAAGGATCAGGGGGATTTTTTCTGGATTGAGAATGAGGAAGAAGTCGTCAACATATTTTTTAAGGAAGAAAATGTTGTGAAAGGAGGGAAGCGAGGAGGGGAAGGGGGGAAGGGAAGGGGGGAAGGGACAGGACATCCTCTCTCGTCTTCATGATAGGCAGGTGTGGTAAATTACTATTTTAATTTAAATCAATTATTTTTTTAATAAGTTGTTGCCTGCATGTTTTTAAATTCTCTTACATAGCTTTCTACATTCATACTTTTGATATCACATTACATTATGGCAATTTTATATTATAATATAGTTAAAATTATTATTGTATTTCTACAGCCCTGAAGATGGCTTACAATGTGAGCCGAAACATTGGCAGATAATTAAATATTTTATTTTTGTTGTGGTTTTTTATCCCACGTAAATTATAAATAATTCGTGAGAGGGAACAGAATAAAATAAAAAAAAAAAAATCTATCTGTCCTCGCCAGGAATCGAACCTGGATCTCCTGCTGTTGTGGTTTTTTATCCCACGTAAATTATAAATAATTCGTGAGAGGGAACAGAATAAAAAAAAATCTATCTGTCCTAGCAGGAGATCCAGGTTCGATTCCTGGCGAGGACAGATATATTTTTTTATTCTGTTCCCTCTCACGAATTATTTATTGGCAGATAATCTTTTTAAAAAAATACAATTTTGTTAAATTTGTATTTTTTTTGGATCTACCTTGACCAAACCCCAACTAAAATCATCTAATAATAATAATTTATTTCTATAAGTCTACAAACATGGATAATGGGCATGTCTGATACATTAGTATTTTCTCTCAAGCAACAGACAGACCAAATGGACTGCTCTGGCCAAGGCCAATATTAAGTATGAGTTCAAACTAGAAAATATAATTAATTAAAATAAATCAAGAATATTTGAATAAATTCAATATAATTGTAGTCTCAATTCTTGTTTTAACCAGTTTTCCTAACAGCAGAAAGATTTACTGAATAATTATTTATTGCATTTATTCTTATTATACTATAATAACAATACTGGGCCCCTGGAAAATATTACATTAGAAATGGAATCCAATTTCAATCCAAATCTCATTATACTTGATGTAGAGAGTAATTCAATTTTTCATTTGAAAATACTTTAGGGATACACTGTAAACAGTATTTTTTATTTTATTTTTTTTTGTACAAGCCGATAAATATAAATTAAGCATCCAAAATAATACACAACTTTACACAATAATGTGCAAAAAATTATTTAAAAAAATAATAAGTACATAAGAAAAAATAAAAAAGTGAAAACACTGCTCACATAATGTAGGTCATTATATAAGTACCTATATGAGTCAAGTAAGTCCATACTTTGTTTGTAACATGATTTGCAGTTAGCAAAGATGAAGCAATAGCTGTAACAAATGATACCGAATTCAAACTAAAATATACATCAACCATTTCAACTAGGGCATATTATGAGTTTACAGTTTTCATAATCATGGCAACGATAGATATCATTTTCTTTAGATATAAAATTAATAAAGCCTGAAAACTTAGATGCCATCCCCATATCAGGCTTTTATTTCCTCTCATATAATATCATGGAGAAATATTTTTCATCTCAAATTCCAATTTTGTATGATTTTTGTACAATAATTCTTTTGTTGGTATAAAAATTTAATAAAAACAGAAACTGTTCTGTTTATGCTGATAAACGAGAGAAGAGAAGTTTGACAATCAAATTTCAAATCAAGAGATTTTGAAATTTTGACAGCACACTACACACACCCATATCTGTGTGCATATATTATTTTCAATTAATGAAGCTATATTCATTATAATTTCATAAATATTATTTTTTATTGTGGCATTCAGTCCCACATAAATTTTAACTATTTTTAGTGCAAGGGAGCAGAATAAAAATCTAACTGTCCCAGCCAGGACTCGATCCTGGATCTCCTGCTATCCGGGCCGGTGCATTTAACATTTATGCTACCGAGACAAGTCCGATAAGTTATTAAATTCCCCACACTAGTGACGAGAGTGTAACCTCCGAGGCAGACGAATATATCGTCTTATGCTCGGAGGAGCTGACATTGTCAAGCTGTTTAAATGACTCTCAATATTTACTTTTAAATTTTAATTTTATAAATATTATTTTTTTGTGGTATTTAATCCCACGTAAATTTTAAATAATTTTTAGTGCAAGGGAACAGAATAAAAATTCTAACTGTCCCAGCCAGGATTCGAACCTGGATCCCCTGCTATCCGGGCCGGTGCATTAGCCACTTATGCTACCGNTGTGATGGCTTCTTCAGGGCTGAAAAAAGAATGAAAAAATAATTCTCTTTTTAGCCCTGAACAAGCCATCACATGATGTGCAAAAGCTCGGCAAATAACAACAATTTGACTCGGTCCAACCCGGAAGATGAAATGGTAAATTTTTAACAATGTTAAATGCACCGGCCCAATATCACCATATTTCATGTTAAATGCACCAATAGCAGGAGATCCAGGTTCGAGACCTGGCTGGGACAGTTAGATTTTTATTCTGCTCCCTTGCACTAAAAATTGTTAAAACTTATGTGGGATCACTTCAAAGGGTCAAGCCTCCTATATAACTATCTGGAACAATTGATAATTACATTCTATTTTCCATGAAAATATTATTTCTGGGGGATCAACATTATTAACAATTAACTTATAGTTAAAAAATGGATGAAAATCATTTTCAGCTTCAAAATTCTTCCACACTAGTTTATTTTTTTACACACTAGATAATATATTTAATTATTATCATAGTTTATGATATCAATCAACAATTACTGAAAATCAAATATAATTATTAGCTTTTTCCCTCTGATAAACCGCTTAGCCACAATAGTGCCGGATGCACTATTTGATATGTATTTGAGACATCTCAAATAGTGCATCCATAATAGATTAATTATAATAAATTTAAGTAATAATTATGTAAACACACACACACATACCATAAATACATACCAAGCATGAATGCATAGATACAATTTACCAATAATATCTGTTAACTGCAGAGTATCCAATTATTAATATAAAGGAATTTATGTAATACAGTATTCAAGCTTTTTACTTGGTAACTAAAATTGAAAGAGAGGATAGAAGGTTTGGAGAAAGACCAAATTACAAAGTTTTTATCCTCACAATTATAAGAGTTTTGACAAATATTTATAGAACAAAAAAGATGCAAAAAGTAATTTCCTAAAATTTAAATTCTATAAAAGTTTTATGAGAAATACATATGATGAAATAAATCATGATTTAACACCTCTTTCAAAACTGAGATAATAAATTCGATATTTTAGCTTTTTTTCAACAAATCATTACATGAGTTTATGAATGAATGGAAATGGATGAGAGAGAGAGGAAGTTAAAAGAAAGGCTAAACAAGATTATTTTCTAAAATTTATAGTCTAATAACAATTATTAAAAAAAGCTCATTAAGGAAGAAATTTACTAAGTATACAACAATGGAAACTGCACCGATGACCTTCAGTCAAAACACAAGGAGAAATATAAAAAATAATTTGAAAGGTCAAAAGCCTCTCTCCTCTCAAGGTCAGCCAAGAGTCACTTTAACAATCATATATTTCATAGTCCTTTTCTGCTTATAAAATAAAATCGGTCATTTATTCTAATTTATAACTATCTTAAATGAAGAAAGGGTAATATGTTTAGCTTATAGAGTTCCTGAGTGACAAGTTTTGTATATAAGCAGTATAGATTATGTAGGATTAGAGAAAATATACAAAAGTATGAATAATCAGTCACAAGAACTACTTAATAATGTAATTAAAAAATTAAATTCCTTCAAAATTCATAAATTGGAAAAAGAATTCTATGGATTCCATCAATAAACTTATAAAATAAGTTTTATTTTATGAATTCATGTTCTTAAATCTAGAATTAATTATATCCAAAATGTCATGGATATTTTAAAATTCAAATTAATTAGTAGCTATATATTAACACAGATACACACTCATATGGCCATTATCATATCATAAAGAAAGGATTAGAATGTTTATCTTTGCTCTAGCTACTCTGCGAGTTCACCTGTAGGATTTTGGAGGCGCCTCCTGATCCTTGAATTTTCATCCAGCAAGGTATAAATGAGAGAAACCCTATACACACTCCCTTAGTCATAAAGTGTCATAACCCTATAGTGGAAATAAGGTTTGAAACCACAGATAAATCATTATTGACTGGCATATTGTGTATAAACACACACACACACACACACACACACACACACACACATGAAAATAAATGGTAATATAACATATGATATATGTATAAGGTTATCATCCAGACAGAAAAAAAAATTTGAATATTTGATCTTATTTATCAAAAATCTTAAATTTTAAATATTATTAAACAATTAATTAGAGGGAATAGAATAAAATTCCCTCTTATTAATTGTTTAAAATTTATGTGGGATAAAAAANATTAATTTTGATAAAAATTTAATTAAAATAATAGCAATATAATATACCTGCACCAGTTTTTACAAGATTAGTTCCTTCACCTCCTGAGGATGAAACTTCTCCATTGCGCCTTGCATCCAATTCTTCAGAAGATATTGCTTTTATGAAATTTGTCTGTAATCTCTGCTTCTTAGTAAAAAAGGTCTGGTCATACAAATAACTTAAATCTAGACTTGGATCTATTTGAATTCGAGGTAAATGAATATTTTTTAAATGAATTGTGTCCTCCAAGATCCACTCAGAACCTGTAAAAATAAAAGGATAAATTCAAAATAAGTAGTTCAGAAAATTAATTCAAAAGGATATATTTAAAACAAGTAATTCAAAAAATTAATTCCAATAAAATTGTAAAGAATTAAAGATACAGGGCACATATAATCCACATTTCATTTTTAAAATTATCAGATTATATTATTTAGTATCTATTGATTGGCAAATTAAAAAAAAAATCACTATATGAATGAATATAAACATTTTTTTCAACGACTTTCATATAATTTAAAAAAAAATGATTTCATGAAAGACAGAATTACCTAAATATTTGGTGGTCATTATATTGACCAAGATTCTAAAACACAAAGTTGTTAATAAAATAAATGGTTTTGTTCCCACAATATTCAAATAGATTAACTTCAGTACAAATCTAAATAATAACTAAAAGTTGGCCTATTCCTTTTTATCAAGTACATATTTATAATAGCTTGAGGTATTAACTTTTAAACATTATAATCAAATAGTAAAAAGATAATAACTTTCTTAATTAAACAGATATTTCTCATAAGTCAAAATAAGAGTATTTTGAGCTAGCTATTTAAAAATTTATCATTGATACATGAAACATATTATCTTACCTCCAGTGCTTTCACATTCATAAATAGCAACACACAAGTTAACAAAACGAGACTCAGGATCTTTCCTTGAAGGCCTGGTAAATGATTTTCCATATTTATAAGCACAGGCTATACGTCCACTATAAGCAGCACTTATATTCAGAGGCTGACCTGGAAATATACATTTCATCAACAAACTTTTACACTTTTATTACTAATGCAGTCTAGTTCTGTTTCATCAAATTATTAACAGAAGACTGATCTTGAAAAAAGTTACATAAATAACAACTTATATATAATAAAATTAATCTTTAAATCGAGATGCCACTTCCTAAATTTGACTGTGGGGTCCAAATAAAATCTATGAATTCAGTATGGGCAATTTAGAAGAAAGGGAATCTGTTCTTCACCACCAAGGAATATGTCTAATACTTTGAGAATTAAGAAGAAAATGGGTCAGCAAATCAATTCTGGAAGAACCTCTTGATATGCTCAATGTTGAGGAATGGGCCCAGAATTGGGTAGTATTAGGCAAATATCATTACTCGCAAATGTCAAAAATTTTTTTTTTTATCTCATGAAATTTATTTGGCACATTTTTCATAAACAAACATTTATTATAAAGGGAAATAATTTGTCAATATTTGCAAAACTAAAAGTTTTTCCTTTTTTCCTAGTCTCACTAAAGACCATAGAGTCTCAGGGGAGAAGCACGTGTTATTTTATATAATCAAAGCACTAAGATCAGTTTAATATACATGAAGTTATATGAGGCCCTGGTGAAGGTCAGCGCACAGTTCTGGCTGTCTAATTTTTTTCATTTTTAATGTAGAACAGCACCCAATTATTAATACATACAAATAATTTTTAACAGGACATATATTTATCTTATCTTAAATAGGATCAGTAAATAATTGACACTTTTTTTCTAAACTTGTGTCATGTTATCAATGTTCATGAATAAAATTCTGATAAAAATCTACTAAAATTACCATCTTATTACCTTAAATAAAATATTAATATATGTATTTAAACAAACCTGGAATCTCAATTACAGAAGCTTTATCCTTTCTTAGCATTTCCCATTCAGTCCATTCATAGCTGGTGTCTTCTTGACCACTTGCATTCATCTTTTTGTCAACATTGCACTTCCAAAATCTAGGAGTAAAGAATTCATAAAATACTTCATAATCAACAAAACTAAGAAAAATCAACAAAATAAAATAATTAAAAATAATTTCAATTTAAATTATTTACAGTGAATTGCCAGTAAACAAAAATCACTACTCTTAGTTTATTTTATATGTTGCAGTATGTTTTGAAGTTAGCCAAATTCATGAAGTTTAACAAAACCTTGAATTTGATAGATTAGTTGGAAAAAAAGATCATTAATTGTGTAACATCTGAACATACACACAATCAGCCAGAAAACTTTTCTGAAATAAAAGTTTTAGAAGTCATCTGGAACCAACAAGAGATATATTTTGCTTATGTTATTAAAGATATTCTTAAGTAAGAGTTTTCATGTCTATCATCAAGAATTTTTCATCCACTAGGATTTCTCACTCCTGTTGTCTTACGTATAAAATTATTCATGCAAGACCTACCAAAAAAGCATACTAACTGGGAGGATGGAAGCAAACCATAATACAGAGAACATTGGCCTCTTTTACAGAAACATGGCTTGTATTTCTCGATCACCCAACAAAAACAGTTTTAATGACAGCAAAACAATGGTCACTCCACTAAAATATATGCAAATTGCATATTTAGAACTATGCAGAGTATTTTTGCTGGTTAAGCTAATCTTTACTCTCCATCTTCCATAAATTCGCATACATAAAAAAAAAAAAACATGTTTATTGACTCCAGGGTAGCTTTTTTTTGGTTGGATAAACATTTCATCACACGTTTAGTTTAAATGATGTATGCCACAAGTCAAAACTATTTTTGTTGAAGGCTTTTATCTACCTGTTTGCGAGCTTCAACATAAAATCCTTAAGCATCAAGGAGGTAACATCCTTCACAATAAGAGCATATAAAGCGACAGTTGATGGACTTATTAAGTTGGAAAAAAAGAAGTTATCCACTGTGACAATGCAAAAAAACTTACTTTTAGCCTCCAGATTCCTAAAATATGTCGCCACTTTCCTTGAGACCCAAAGAAGTCTTATCAATCATATGGCACTAATGGGAATAGATTGGCAAATTATTTAAATTTTTTCACTTCATTTAGGGGGTTCATAGAAAGCAGAGAGAAATTTAAAAAAATCACTTCTCCAATGGAGTATTGGTCTTCACGTATGAAACATTATACACTCTTCTTGCATGATTTGAAGTTATTCTTAACTCTCGTGCAAACTACCTTCTGGGATGATGACCCAACACCATTTGAAATTCTAACTACTGGTAATTTTTTATTGGTGCGCTGCTATTTATTTACTTTATCACTAGCTGTTGATAGAATAGAGATGAACAGGTTATCTCGGTGATAGCTGGCACAGGGATCAATCAACTACCATGGGCAACAAGAATACTATAACATCCAGCTGCAGTATTATAAAGAAATCAACTTATAAAGAAACTCAATGGCATTGTCATCATAAATGAAATAACCTGCCAGTGGTTGTTGGTCCTTGGCCAGAATAACTAAAATTATTTATAGTTCTGAAGATACTGAGAGTTAAGACCTTTAACAATGAGGAATTGAAAAGGTCTGTTCACTATCTTGCTCTCCTGCCTTAATCCTGAACACAACATCTGCCCCAGAGATAGTCTATTTTTATATTATTGTCTTTTAATGATATCTGATCTTTAAATTGTAAGGTATACAGTTCATATATATATATATATATATATATATATATATATATATATATATATATATATNTATATATATTACACACAAATAAATATAACATTTGTTATGTATAAAAATTTCTGCTATACAGTCCACATATCTCTTCTGCTATTACAGTACACCCGTTTTGAAACCTGACCAAAACCCATACCATTATCTGAATATTTCTTCTGATTAAGAAATCTGAAGCATGGAAATCCTATTCTTAGGATAATATAACACCTCCCCAAAATAATTCACCGGTCAAGCCAACATTTAGACCTAGTGAAATAAGCTTAGTCACTCTCTCTCTTCCATATACAGTGGTGAAGGGCAGTGTTCATCCCTCAAAATTAGATCTTGTATCTCAAAATTCTTAGCTCCTAACAGTAGAGAGATTCTGTAAAGATAAGAATTTAATTTAAAAAATTGCAAGTGTCACTCATTTTTTTTTTCTCATAGAAATTAATAAATAAAATTAATTTCCAGTAAGCAAACCAAAGCATAACTTAGGAGAAATTTATTTGTGAGGAATAAAAATTTATGATAATAGTAAGAGAGTACTAGACATTAATGAAGCTACCCTAGTTCAGGTAATGAATTTAAATTTTCAAATACACATGGAGCCAATACTTAGCCAACATAACCCAGATAGTGTAACATATATGGTAATAAGGTTATTTTAATAAACTTTGAAATTAACATTAACTAATTTTAATGAGTAAAATCGAATGCCCGGGCATTGAGATCCCCCTTCCCTGAGACAGTACACCCCTCACACTCCCAAAACAGTACACTAAAAACATACTTTCATCAAGGTCACTATCGGTACACACCTCAGGGCAACCTCCCCTGGGAGACACACCTGGCCATAAGTAAATAAGGCAATTCCTATTAAATATGGAGTATAACCTAAAACGGAAAAGTAGAGACACTAAAATCATGGCCGAATGCATGCAAAATGCTGCAGACTTTTAGCAAGTTCATGCTATGGTTTATGCTGCAGGCATTGCTGTAGCAATGGTAATTACCAGTTCAAATCCCATGTGTGCTGATACACATGATAGCTCCAACCCAAATGAGTGTACCCAAGGTTCTTACGGATGCAAGGAGCACCTTTTAATTTATTCGGTAATCTCAGAACGTGAAATTCACAAGAAGATAATTTAAGTACAGCATACACTGATTACAGGAAAGCATATGATTCCGTTCTACACAACTGGCTGTTAGATACTTTAACTATTCACAAGATTAACACAGGTATTAAATTTCCTCTAACATGCTACGCAATATTGGAAGACTTTGTTAGTTTTGGATCAAAGCACAGATATCATTTCCAGGAGAGAATTTCCTATCAGTAGAGGAATTTATCAGGGAAATGCTTTAAGTCCATTATGTTTTATTATTGCATTGAATGGATAATGGTATCTTACTAATTGGAATCTTGGAATCATCTGGATATGGTTTTAAACTTGGCAAAGTAAAAGGTCAAACAGTTTGTGCCACCCATGTATATATAAAGATTATTTAAAAGTATACATTGGTAGAAATGATCATCAAGAAATGAAGCTAAATATAGTAAAAAATTTCCTTCATCTGAGAAGCGTCAAAATGGTCCCTATTATAATTTCAGAACTTGGTGGTATAATGTCCCCTACTATATAATAGGTATACTAGTCCCTATTATAATTTCAGTAGATTATCTGGCAGTCTTGAGGAACTAGGAGTTGATAAAGGATTAGTATGGATTAGTATTATTATCAACATGTCATATAGTAAGAACAGTTTTAGGGGGAAAAGAATAAAAATTGGGATTTTTTATTATTTTTAATTTCTAATTACTCGATTGGACTCCTTGCCCGTTGGCCACAGTCTGAGATATTTCCAGGGATTAATCCTTGAGAACATTAAAATAATAATTAATAAATAAAGAAAAATTGAAAAATTATATTTAATTTTTTAAACTCTAGTTTAAATATTTAAAATACTTAAAACACATTACTTCCTATAAAAGTGCCATGCTACCAATTTACTTTTACCAATACATATCTAACAGCCATATAAGCATAATATATAATCTAAAATAATGGACTGTAAGAATTTTTTAAAATTATAACAAGCATAAGTTAGCATGTATAATGGTAATAATTATAACTAACTGAGAACACAGAATTTAAATACAAATACCTGGGTGCAATTATAAATGAAAATTGATAAAGGCTGCAATGGTTCAACAGGGTGTTTGTTCAGCACTATAAGTAAGAGGATTTTTAAACCACCAAGGGATCAGTAAGAAAACTAAATAGACTAGAGGAGAAGAACTTACTCCCCAGAATCAAAGAAGCTCACTATCAGGCACTGGAGTCGAGTGACGGAATTAGAAATATGATTCATAAGAAAAGTAGAATTTAAAATAGGAAGTTATTAGATGATTTTTATAAGGGTTTGGTCAAGGTAGGTCCAAAAAAATACAAATTTAAAAAAAGAAAAGTGTTTTTCAAATTTTTTTTTTTTAATAGGTAGTTGTCTGCATGTTTTAAAATTCTCTTACATAGCTTTCTACATTCATACTTTTGATATCACATTACATTATGGCAATTTTATATTATAATATAGTTAAAATTATTATTGTATTTCTACAGCCCTGAAGATGGCTTACAATGTAAGCCGAAACATTGGCAGATAATTTTTTTTTTAAATACACTTTTTTTTTTTTTTTAATTTGTATTTTATGGATCTACCTTTCCCGAACCCCAACAAAAATCATCTAATAATAATACCTACGGTCAAAAAACTCTCCATTTAAAATAGGAAGGTATTGCATTTTAAATATAACAGTTTGTTATAATCTCAAACTTAAACCACTCTAGACAGTCATAGAAGAAAAAGTTGCATGGAACAAGAGACTAGAGAAAACGGGCAAAAATGGGAGAATGGCAGAAGTTTGTATTTTTACTTTGTACAATATAAATGATTTGTAGTGTTATCCAAAATAATTTTTTTTTTTTGCTGTTAGTCTCATTGGTTTTATCACAAATCCTGTTATTTCCTCATGGGCTAAGCCCCACCCCACCCCAGTCAATGATTCCAGCTCCAATGTAAAGAGATTCTTTCATTTTCAGTAAATAATTAAACATAATTACTATTAATTTTAAGACAACACATTTGAGCCACATTTCATGTAATGGTCTATGGTAAAATTGAGAATTTTTACCACATGGAGCCCCAGAGAAAAATAATTCATAATTTATATTTGCTAACTCACCTGACTGTTGAATCTGAACATGCAGTTACAATTATATATGGGGCAAAGCAGGCTGGATAAATAGATGCAGATGATAAGTGGCCACCAGCTGGTGCAGCATGAATTACATCTACACCATCAGGTAAAGGAAGTTCTTGCATACACACCTAAATAAATATAAAAATATTAAATCTAGAGTCTACTGATATCAAAAAATTTATGAATATAAAAATTATCTAACTTAGGGACTCCCACTCTCCAAGTAAGACTGCCAGTACCCTCAGTTCTCTACTGAGAAACAGAGGTGCTCTGTGTATGACTACATTCGACTTGGTGACTTTCCAGAATAGAATTTAAATATTATGAAATAAACTGTATAAGTTATTGACTATGTTTCCTCCAGTTTTGAAATTTTTATTTAGGTTTTTATATTTTTTGTTTATGTAAATTACTTATTGGTAATAATCAATGTTATGTATATATATTAATAATGTACTTGTTGTTTATAAATTGTTGTTTATGTTACAGCCTGAAGATGCAGTAATAGCTGCGAAACTAGTAGCAATAAAGTTGCAAAAAAATCAGGAAGACTACATCTTTTAATGAACCTATCAAGTTCCTAACCTATAATATCACTCCTACAATTAATCAATTTATTATCTTTCAACATATCAATTAAGTAACCTTAGTGAACATCTCATCTTAAAAATGAAAATTTTCTGGTTCTCCTTTTTCCTTGACTATTTAAGTTAGAAAAGCTTTATTGAATTGTTTGTCATTATTTTTATTTCTGGCAAAAAAAAAAAAAAAATCTTTCAGAATGATTGGTCTTTTTGCAATATGTATACTACTTGTAATTTTTGTTTTTCTAGTCTTTTGCCAAGTGTGTTATCTTGACTTTCAATTATAACACTGACAAAGTTTGGTTTTTATATCTTCTTAATAATTTCCGAATAAATTTAACTATCAGTCCTGCCGTTCTTTTAGAGAAATTTAAAATAAAGAAATAATTACTAATGCATAAATTTATTCATCAACATATTCTTCATTGCAATCAATAAACATCTTCCAACATAATAGCAAATCCCAAATTCCTTCTTTAATACTGATTTTTACTGAAGAAAAACTTGTCCAATGCAGCCCTTTAACAGCATTATTTATTATTAAAATTCATGTCCTAACATTCTATTATTATGACTATATGAAATACTTCTATTCAATCTTAACTGATCAACAACTGAGTAAAAATAATTTAATATCATATTATCATTCATTGTGATGTTCCCAAATATGACATGTAAACGGTTCCATAGTAGAGAAACTAATTAACTTTTATTGTTAACATCCTTCTCTGGTTTTTACTTTCTTTCCTGCTCTGAATTTTTTCAAAAACTCTCTACTTCAAGACTATAATATTATACTTCTGCATTTTCAATATGAAATTTACAAGTTGCTAGTTTAATTGCAATATTTTCTTTCATGCTTTATGTAATTTTTTCAAGTAAAAATATTTAAAACTGAAGGAAGATAGTCAACGATGGACCAATTCAACAAGTGAGTAGATATGAACACAGATAACTAGACAAATAAAGGAAATATGAAATAAATTCCTTCCACCATTGTTTCTCCTAGAGAATCTTTTACTTCAATGGAGAAAGACCTTTTATTAACAAAGTTAGTAGAAAAACTTTGTAACATCCTACTATATGATAAAAAATATTTTTATAAAAATATAAAAATTCATTAAACAATAATTTATTTATATTCATAAATATTCAGCGAGGGATGGGAAAATTGTGTAAAATGTTAGACTATCTCCATTACAGAGTGCACTAATAAAATTGATCAATTAGCCAATATAATATTAAATTTTCATATGAAAATAAATAAAAAAAACTGAAAAGAAGAAATTTAGAACTAAAAAATTGGGGACACTGGTTAACCAAGATGATCTGTTTAGGTCTCTCAATCCTGACACTGCATTATCAAATCCTGCCCTGAGCAGGTTTTTATCAAGAAATAAAAGTTTTCCCTGAGCCACGTGTATTTAGAATAGAATCTGTAGGTAGAACCCCTACCCCCATAAAGAAAAATAACGAGAAAATTAAAACAATTATTTTTATTCTGTTAGGAAACAATATAATGAATGTAGTAACACTTAAGAAAAAAAATATTGATAAAGTTAAAAACACAAATAGATTTATTGATGCAGAAATTATGACCACAATATCAGTGATTAGACTAAATTAAATTATATTAGATGATTAGATTATTATCAGATCAGACCCTTCATTAATTCCTAAAGATCTGACATAATCTTTAAAAAGTTTACTAAGAAGATAAGAGATCAGCTAAAGTATAGAATAAAAAAGAAAAAAAACTGTTTGTGTGAGGGACATATGCATATTAGACGATGAACCAAGCAGAATTAAGTAAACCAACAATTATCACATTTAATCACAAATTACAGTGATTTGTAAAAAATTATAAACATGGTTTTATAGTCATAATTTGATTATTGTATAAGAATTTAGGCAACTGATACCTGAACTCAGACTAACCTGTGAATAAAGAATGTATTTTATTCATCTACCTTTGTGGTTGAAATGGATACGTGAGGTGTGCCACTATAACCACTGGGATGACCCTCTTCTTCCATACCAGTTCCAGGTCGTCCAGTTTCAGCATCATCGTCATCTTGCACCAATCTACTGTCTGGCACATACATCATACTATCTGTAAGATCTGAAAAATATAAAAATTCATTAAACGATTATTTATTTATATTCATAAATATTCAGCGACTGTAAAGTACAAATAAGGGGGAAAAAAAATTGGATGTAGAGAATGAAAGACATAATAAAGCATGTGCAAGAAAATAAGGAAATTTATAAATGATATAATAGAATAATTTATGACAGATTTACATTGAATACTGAGACAGATAAAAAATTATGAAAAACCTTAACAAAGTAAGAGGGAATAGGTGGTAAAAGAAGAAAGTTGATGAGAAGAACAGTCCCTAGACAAATGAGCTTGCTTTGAGAGGTACCATGAATCTGGTAACTGGGCAACTCCCCATCATAGGCCCTAAACATCACAACAGTGGAATTGGACCACTTAAAATAGGAAAATAATAAGCATTCCAGTAGTGGCAATTTTCTGAGAGTGGGATGAAATCCATAAGTATTTAGTAGTAATGTTGGAGGATTGGAAACAAATTTCCCATGGAAGAAAAAGGAGACATCTACCCACAAGAAAATGGGCTATGGTTAAGGGCCTTATATCACCAGGATCAGACGATACAAGAGTAATTGGCTTGTAGTAGAATTCCCTCTATGCAGGTAAACAGGGTAGACAGTTGCCAGCAAATTACCCAGGATATGGAAGAAGTTATCTGAAGTGTTTAGGTAAAGCTTATTTACTATTAAATGAGTGGCAGCTAACAGGTCACAATTTCAGGGCTCATAAAATGAGGTATAAATAAAAATAAAAAGAACTCATAAAATATAAAAGCAAATCTTTGCTGAACAAGAACAAATACAGTGACATTCGATCACTAACTATGTCGATTTGGAAGAAGCCTCAAAACCAGGAAGATAGCATCTTTTCCCATGCCAACTATATCATTTGATATCGATTGATGTAGAGATCTAATAAGCATTAGATAGACTTAAATATTGGTTCCTAGATGATGGCAAACAGCAGGAGAATTAAAAATCAAAGTATCGAAATATTTAACAGCTTAATTTATATAAATCTCAAGTATACAGACTAAAATTAAATTATTATTGTCCTACTGCTTCATATGAAGTATATAATCACGGACCTAGCAAAAACCACATATTTTGAACTAATACCAAGAAAAAGGGAACTTATTCCAGCAGCTTTTACAAGAAGATTCTTAAAGGTTTATTAAGGCTGAATAAAAATATAAATGGGATTTTAATCGTTCGACTTGGATTAGGCAGAAGTCAATTTATACCTGCATTCTAGTAGTACATTACTAACATTAGTAATTTATGTTTCACTCCTTACATCTTTAAGAATAGGTTAGTCATATGTTTGATATGAAATAGAAATAGAAAGTTTTGTTAGTGATTATAACAACTTTCTCAATAAAATGCACATAAATATTTGAAATTAGCTTCATTAATATTTTCTGAAATATCACTAAGGTAGAAATAATGTATATATATATATTTTTTTTTTTTAATCCTATGAAAAGTACTATAAAAAAACAAACCTGCATAGTCAGGCTGGGAGGCTATGACAAGGCGCCAGGTGTGAATGGCAGTACCAGTGGTTGTACGCTCCAGGACAACCAAGTAGAATGGTTCTTCAAACTCAGCAGACTGTTGGAGGTCAACCATAGCACTCAATGAATTTTCCATCAGCCCGAGATTTCCCCCACCAAATGACTGTTGATCTCTCCTACGATCAGGCTCAGACTCACGCTGACCAGAAACCAGTTGAGATTGGAAAACATGCAGTAGCTGGGTGTTTTGCCAATCCTGAAAACAATATTTAAATAAATTTATGTAAATAAACACACACACACGCACGCACCCACCCACGCACGCAACACACACACACACACACACACACACACACACACACGCAAGAGAGAGAAATCTCACTTTCTTTAATAGCGAGGGAGAGGGTCCCTATACCTCTGTTTTTCGTAGATGTAAAAAAAAATGCCCAAAGTTCAGGAAATATACATAATTTCACCACCGTGTGGTGCAATAATAAAAGTTAAAAACCTCATGCAAAGAAAGGTGTAAGAGTGTGCTACAACTGTCAGCAATTTGGGCACACCAAGAGTGCTACAACTACAACCCATTCTGCATAAAATGTAGTGGTCTGCACCAGTGGAAGTTAGTGTCTAGACAAGAGGAACCCACTACTTAGACCATCTGCTCTAAAAAAATACTCCACCAGCTACATGGGTTGGGTTGTTTACAAACAGATATAAGAAAGAGTGTACAATCAAAACACTTCTATCATGGTTCTTCCAACTTTTTATAAAGTGATAGTGGGGGGGGGGGGGGGAAGAGAGGTGATTGCTCTTCAAAGTGGCTATATTGCTGATGTCTATGACACTTCATGTCCTGGTATGGGTAAGGCTTCTTTGCCACTGCTTTAGTATGGTAGAAGTTAGTGGGCTCATAAATATTGTTAACTTTCAATATTTTCTCCAAATATACAAAGAATGACAGTGATACTTTAATGATTCCCTCAAGTCCTATGAAAAAGATAGCCTAAGGCTTTCAACACACTCTTCAATTTAAAGCCGTACTCTATAAGATCTGAAATTGTCCGAGTGAGAGTGGTGTTTGTAAACTCCTTATAACCACTTGCAGTGTTCTATCCTCCTAAAGTTGATGGGAGTGAATTCGGCATTGATGCACCAAAGGTAATTAATAATTGCCTGATAAGGGTCAGTGACATTGCATAATATTTTTGAGTCAGTTTGTCTGCTTACACATAAATAATTTTCCTAGCTAATTAATTAGTCAAATTGAGTGCACATCCTTTTTTTAAAATATGTTTGAAAAAGATAGGTAGAGGCAAGGAGGTGTCATTCCTCCTTCACTGATTACAATTACACAAATACCAGCTTAGAGAACACTTCAACTGGATTTTACTTACATCTTGTGTAGTGACAAGGAACCTCCACAATACTACACCAATAGATGATATAGCAGAGAGAGCCCCTACACCTCTTTTCATAGATGTCAAAAAAATACTCAGAGTTCAGGAAATATACATATATCCGCTACTGTTCAAAGCAGAGAGGGGATTAGATTATAATGATGATAAAAACACCTGTATAAGACTTCAAACCAGATCATCTTATTGAGCTATTGATCATTACTATTCATATGGCAAAGAGGAGAGTTGGATACCTTATGGATGTTTTGTGGCAGTTTTAAATGATCTGTCTTCAAAAGTAAATATTTAAGGGTATAATTTTCACCTCATAACTTTCTGCTTATCTTCACAAAGAACAACATGGTTTTACAACCATTAAAATCAAGATGAAGTTCTGGTGGAAACTATTTTTGGATGACAAATTTATGTTCAAGTAAATTTAGCGCATTAAACCTTAACATAAGGTATCAGTCTGATAACAAGGGTTGTCAAAACTAAAAACTTAGGGTGCAGACCCAGAATTAGAAAGGACAGCCAAATAGAAATGGAAAAAAAAATGATAAAATTAGCTTGTGAGATTCTGTTACTATTTATGTAAATATTAGCCAGCCTAATATACATTTAATTATTTTTATAAAGCTTATAACTCAATAAGAATAAAATTAAAGACAAAATAACATTTGGGTAATTAAGGTGCAATGCATTTACACAATAACATAACTCATTTAAGGAAGAATTATTGTCTGATAAAAGAAAATATTAATGTAGGCAAAAATATTATTCTATGAATAGTCACAAAATAAATATTATAAACTTTCATTAAAGTTTAAGTTTTTCATTAAAAGAAAATTAGCATTAGGTTATCAGAAGATATTGACCAAACAAATTGAATACATATTATACTAAATAATAAATTTGGTTGCAAAATAACTTACATGAGTGGCATCAACAATAGCATCTAATTGAATGACACATCCAGGTCTGGCTGTAGATTGCTGTGAGACTATCTTGATACGATCATGAAGAGAACCATGCTTCCCTCCATCTTCTGATGACATTTCAGTGGATAGTGACATCATTGAACCCTTTGAATAAAAAATTGTACACATTTAAAATAATTGATACTGTATATCAATAAAGCTGTAAAATCTATCATTTAATAATTAAATAACAGCAGAAAATTAAAGCAATATTACCAGTTTGCGAGATCTCCGTTCTGAAGAAGATACTTCAGCAAGAAGAGTTCGCGCATCTATGACAGCTTGATAAACACGAAGGCTTTCTCCATCAGAAGCAACAAAACAGGCACTTGGTGAATTTGACAAGTTTCCCAAAGTAGTGCTGAAACAAAAAGAAGAGACTAATTCAATGAAAATTAATCTTATTTAAATTTTTTTTATAATCACTATATATTACTAAATATATTGTAGAAAGGTCAAAATATCAAAACCCAACAAGCAGAAGTATTGTAAGCATATTTCCGAAGTAGATAAGACTATTGTTTAAAATTTCATATTAAAAAATTATTTTAAGTGCAGAAATGGTTTGGTTTTCGTCCAAGAGGAAAAAACAAACACCAAAATAATGTGCATTATTTTACCCACATTTTCTTATACAGTGTAAGCAATCATTAGGGTTGAAATCATATACCAGATCTAAAATTATAAACCATAATTAATAACACAGTATATTTATTTTATTATTAATGAGAAGTAGGAATGAAAAATACAGTTCAGATGCATGTTTTACATATTATCGTCTAAAATTTATAAAGATCAGAAGACTAATGACAAAATAATAACTAATTAAATAACTACCTAGTGATTGAAGGTAGGGATTTTCGGGTTTCAATACTTATTTAATTAGTAATAATTTTGTTTATGTTGTTACATTACGATGTTACATTACATTACATTAGACTATATTATATTCATCCAGCCCTTTACCCAGAAATCATTCTAAATTAAACTGACAAAACAGATTTCCAAATATATACAGTAAGGCGAATTTGTTGGATGTGTCAGTCACATTTTTGAAAAACTAATTCACAAAGATGTATTGAAATTTAAATTAGGACCAAGTTGCACCTAAAACCACGCACAACACATTGGGACTGACCAAATAAAACATTAATATACTAACTATATCAACATTAGACATGATGAATATGAAACAGACAATAACACTATCTTATAATCGAAGAGACATAGAGAACTTTACACCACTTACAAACAATAGGAATCAACAAAATGAACCTGGACATTCAGGAATACAGAATTAGCTGACAAAAGAGCGAAGTATAAACCCAGAAATTCTTCCCTGACAGTGTGTTAAGAACATATTTCAAAGCAACATATAAGATGGAACAGTACAAACAAATCTAGTCACTTACACACATTTATACCTGACACGTAGACGTACTATAAAAAAAACAAAACACATGAACAGATAATAACAATTCATTACTAAAATACGGAAAATGACTTGTAGAAGCAAATTTATTGATGGACAACTTACTAATATAATTCAAAAATATTCTAAAGATCTCTCTCTCTTTCTAAAAAAAAACAACAAAAAAATTAGTGATACTTATTTTTAAAAAAAAACTATTGATTTATAATGCAATTAGACATAAAATTACTTATAGTATATATTTTCTCATTTACATTATATATATTTCCTCTTACATAATTTACACTTCATGTCCTGGTATGGGTAAGGCTTCTTTGCCACTGCTTTAGTATGGTAGAAGTTAGTGAGCTCATAAATATTGTTAACTTTCACTATTTTCTCCAAATATACAAAGAATGACAGTGATACTTTAATGATTCCCTCAAGTCCTATGAAAAAGATAGCCTAAGGCTTTCAACACACTCTTCAATTTAAAGCCGTACTCTATAAGATCTGAAATTGTCCGAGTGAGAGTGGTGTTTGTAAACTCCTTATAACCACTTGCAGTGTTCTATCCTCCTAAAGTTGATGGGAGTGAATTCGGCATTGATGCACCAAAGGTAATTAATAATTGCCTGATAAGGGTCAGTGACATTGCATAATATTTTTGAGTCAGTTTGTCTGCTTACACATAAATAATTTTCCTAGCTAATTAATTAGTCAAATTGAGTGCACATCCTTTTTTTAAAATATGTTTGAAAAAGATAGGTAGAGGCAAGGAGGTGTCATTCCTCCTTCACTGATTACAATTACACAAATACCAGCTTAGAGAACACTTCAACTGGATTTTACTTACATCTTGTGTAGTGACAAGGAACCTCCACAATACTACACCAATAGATGATATAGCAGAGAGAGCCCCTACACCTCTTTTCATAGATGTCAAAAAAATACTCAGAGTTCAGGAAATATACATATATCCGCTACTGTTCAAAGCAGAGAGGGGATTAGATTATAATGATGATAAAAACACCTGTATAAGACTTCAAACCAGATCATCTTATTGAGCTATTGATCATTACTATTCATATGGCAAAGAGGAGAGTTGGATACCTTATGGATGTTTTGTGGCAGTTTTAAATGATCTGTCTTCAAAAGTAAATATTTAAGGGTATAATTTTCACCTCATAACTTTCTGCTTATCTTCACAAAGAACAACATGGTTTTACAACCATTAAAATCAAGATGAAGTTCTGGTGGAAACTATTTTTGGATGACAAATTTATGTTCAAGTAAATTTAGCGCATTAAACCTTAACATAAGGTATCAGTCTGATAACAAGGGTTGTCAAAACTAAAAACTTAGGGTGCAGACCCAGAATTAGAAAGGACAGCCAAATAGAAATGGAAAAAAAAATGATAAAATTAGCTTGTGAGATTCTGTTACTATTTATGTAAATATTAGCCAGCCTAATATACATTTAATTATTTTTATAAAGCTTATAACTCAATAAGAATAAAATTAAAGACAAAATAACATTTGGGTAATTAAGGTGCAATGCATTTACACAATAACATAACTCATTTAAGGAAGAATTATTGTCTGATAAAAGAAAATATTAATGTAGGCAAAAATATTATTCTATGAATAGTCACAAAATAAATATTATAAACTTTCATTAAAGTTTAAGTTTTTCATTAAAAGAAAATTAGCATTAGGTTATCAGAAGATATTGACCAAACAAATTGAATACATATTATACTAAATAATAAATTTGGTTGCAAAATAACTTACATGAGTGGCATCAACAATAGCATCTAATTGAATGACACATCCAGGTCTGGCTGTAGATTGCTGTGAGACTATCTTGATACGATCATGAAGAGAACCATGCTTCCCTCCATCTTCTGATGACATTTCAGTGGATAGTGACATCATTGAACCCTTTGAATAAAAAATTGTACACATTTAAAATAATTGATACTGTATATCAATAAAGCTGTAAAATCTATCATTTAATAATTAAATAACAGCAGAAAATTAAAGCAATATTACCAGTTTGCGAGATCTCCGTTCTGAAGAAGATACTTCAGCAAGAAGAGTTCGCGCATCTATGACAGCTTGATAAACACGAAGGCTTTCTCCATCAGAAGCAACAAAACAGGCACTTGGTGAATTTGACAAGTTTCCCAAAGTAGTGCTGAAACAAAAAGAAGAGACTAATTCAATGAAAATTAATCTTATTTAAATTTTTTTTATAATCACTATATATTACTAAATATATTGTAGAAAGGTCAAAATATCAAAACCCAACAAGCAGAAGTATTGTAAGCATATTTCCGAAGTAGATAAGACTATTGTTTAAAATTTCATATTAAAAAATTATTTTAAGTGCAGAAATGGTTTGGTTTTCGTCCAAGAGGAAAAAACAAACACCAAAATAATGTGCATTATTTTACCCACATTTTCTTATACAGTGTAAGCAATCATTAGGGTTGAAATCATATACCAGATCTAAAATTATAAACCATAATTAATAACACAGTATATTTATTTTATTATTAATGAGAAGTAGGAATGAAAAATACAGTTCAGATGCATGTTTTACATATTATCGTCTAAAATTTATAAAGATCAGAAGACTAATGACAAAATAATAACTAATTAAATAACTACCTAGTGATTGAAGGTAGGGATTTTCGGGTTTCAATACTTATTTAATTAGTAATAATTTTGTTTATGTTGTTACATTACGATGTTACATTACATTACATTAGACTATATTATATTCATCCAGCCCTTTACCCAGAAATCATTCTAAATTAAACTGACAAAACAGATTTCCAAATATATACAGTAAGGCGAATTTGTTGGATGTGTCAGTCTCANCAACAGTGGAATTGGACCACTTAAAATAGGAAAATAATAAGCATTCCAGTAGTGGCAATTTTCTGAGAGTGGGATGAAATCCATAAGTATTTAGTAGTAATGTTGGAGGATTGGAAACAAATTTCCCATGGAAGAAAAAGGAGACATCTACCCACAAGAAAATGGGCTATGGTTAAGGGCCTTATATCACCAGGATCAGACGATACAAGAGTAATTGGCTTGTAGTAGAATTCCCTCTATGCAGGTAAACAGGGTAGACAGTTGCCAGCAAATTACCCAGGATATGGAAGAAGTTATCTGAAGTGTTTAGGTAAAGCTTATTTACTATTAAATGAGTGGCAGCTAACAGGTCACAATTTCAGGGCTCATAAAATGAGGTATAAATAAAAATAAAAAGAACTCATAAAATATAAAAGCAAATCTTTGCTGAACAAGAACAAATACAGTGACATTCGATCACTAACTATGTCGATTTGGAAGAAGCCTCAAAACCAGGAAGATAGCATCTTTTCCCATGCCAACTATATCATTTGATATCGATTGATATAGAGATCTAATAAGCATTAGATAGACTTAAATATTGGTTCCTAGATGATGGCAAACAGCAGGAGAATTAAAAATCAAAGTATCGAAATATTTAACAGCTTAATTTATATAAATCTCAAGTATACAGACTAAAATTAAATTATTATTGTCCTACTGCTTCATATGAAGTATATAATCACGGACCTAGCAAAAACCACATATTTTGAACTAATACCAAGAAAAAGGGAACTTATTCCAGCAGCTTTTACAAGAAGATTCTTAAAGGTTTATTAAGGCTGAATAAAAATATAAATGGGATTTTAATCGTTCGACTTGGATTAGGCAGAAGTCAATTTATACCTGCATTCTAGTAGTACATTACTAACATTAGTAATTTATGTTTCACTCCTTACATCTTTAAGAATAGGTTAGTCATATGTTTGATATGAAATAGAAATAGAAAGTTTTGTTAGTGATTATAACAACTTTCTCAATAAAATGCACATAAATATTTGAAATTAGCTTCATTAATATTTTCTGAAATATCACTAAGGTAGAAATAATGTATATATATATATTTTTTTCCAAAAATGTTATAGAATAGAAATGTTAGAAAATTACATTTACCTTTTGTTATAAGTTTGTAATCTATTTATTACTTATTATTTAATTCAGTTAATATTGTAACTAGTTATTGTAATTCATTATTTTAACTATACATGCACATTGTATACTTATTTGTATGTTTTGTACAGAATGAATTCACTTATCACAGGATTACTGTCATGAGAAAAACCCAGGAAATTATTCCTATTTCCATACATTTAAGACATTACATAATGTATGGAATAAAATTAACACCCTGAAAGGTAAATTCAATCCGAAATCTAATATTATTCGAGAAAGTAAAGCTAATGCGAATACATTTTTGAAGCACCATTTCCCAGCCACTGATGGACTTCCATGTCGTCTGTAACCAAGTACAGATGCAGAGCCTTTCAGCATAAGTAATCATTCCTTCCAACTGCCAGAACTATCTGCTGTGTCAACAAAATCCAATGCTCCAGGTCTTGATGATATAACCTACAATATACTAAAATCTTACCCAAAAATATTAAATTAGCCATTCTAAAATCTTGTAGTAATTTTGACAGTTTATAGTATACCAGTGGCTTGGGCAAAAATTGAAATATTTCCAATACTAATACCACAAAAGCCCTCTCATTAAATATCACCGTACCACCTAATAGCCCTCATATCTTTTTTAGCAAAAAAGGTTCAATACTATCATTAAAAATGGGTTAGAATGGTTCGTTGAGTCTAGCTCAATTCTTCATCTTCACTGCATTGGTTATAGACGAGGTTGTTCAACAACAGATCAACTTCAATTAATCCATCCTCAAGTCCAAAAGGCACTAAAATGAAGAAAAGTAGTGCTCCCGTGGATGTTAAGTATAGACAGTGAGTACATAAACATAACACTGGTACAAAAATTAAAATAGATAAATGTACCAAATGACGTAAATTTTTGGATTAACAATTACATAAAATTTACACATATATTTCAGAACAGAATTTGCATATTCTGTTATTTTTTGAGGGGATTTTTTTTTCCCCTCTTTAACGAAACCCAGACCATATCTAAGTTTCTTGACAACCAAGCAACATTAACCATGACTATTTTAAGATTTAGAAAAAAATGTATTTATACATAAATATTTTAAATATTGGTAATCTTTAAGATTTAAAATATATTTTACAATTAGATAATAATTATACATAATTACCAGTTTGCGAGATCTCCGTTCTGAAGAAGATACTTCAGCAAGAAGAGTTCGCGCATCTATGACAGCTTGATAAACACGAAGGCTTTCTCCATCNATTAAAAATAAAATAAGAAAATTTTATAAGTAATTACCTAGGAAGAAGAGTTGGAATCCAAGCAACATTTGAGAAAGCTGACATCTGAGGGGAATTAATTCTGGCAAGCTCTGAAACTCCACCTGATTTGGACAAAGGACCAACTGCATCAACTCTCCAAAGAATCAACTCAGAGCAGAAACCCTGAAACAATTTAAATGGAACACATATTAATCCTACCATCCTGAAGTAAAATAAATACATGAAGTACACTTAATTATTTCATTCTATATATAATATATAAACCAACTTATGAAGGCCTAATGAAGATAAATCAATACTTTTAAAATATTTAAGACTAGTGGACTCGGCAAACTTCGTTTTGCCAAAAAAAATATTTTTTTTTTGCTAGCCCTAAGCAAACATTAGTGTTGTATTATCACACCATTTAAATAGAGCTTTTAATGAAATTTACAGCCTTCAAATAAAATTCATGGAATGTCTATCATAAAGTTTTTTCACAGAATAATTTACATATGGTTTAGATATGGGCTCAATAAAAAAAGAAACACATGTATTTAAGTAAATTGGAAATTAATTTTATTTATTACTTCATCTTAACACCCTTCCCCCAACAGACTGAAAATAAAAAATCAGACTTCACAGTGTCACCAGCCTGAATATTCTGAGGATTCCCTGAAAATTTCATCAAAATCGGCCCAGCCATTTTAAAGTCCATACATTACATACATACACACATCCTACTTTTTATACATAGATTTACTACCATATGATCTCAGTTGGTGAATATTTTAATCTGAATTTCCCATTCCATGTAATTCCCACACTTGTAGATTTTTTTTTTTAACTAAACATTTTATGATCTTTACTCTGAACTAAAGTGTATGGCTGCTAAATAATAATAAAAAAAATTTACTAGCACCCTACATTTTAGATAATCTCCCCCTCCCCCTCTTCCACAAATTTTGCTCAGTAATGACACCAATCCCCTTCCCAATCAGATGGACATTAAACTTTTCTCTTGATATATTTTTCAATTTGTAAGGTTAAGTTAGGCATTCACTTATATGTACATCCTCTCAAGACACATACATTTTGAAAATAATTTGCACAAAAATCCTTTTTTCTAATGCATGCATCATCTTTATAAAAAAACATGTAGTAAATAAACATGTATTTAATAGTCAAAAGGGTGGGAAAATAATAATACCAATAATTACTCAGTGTTGAAATATATAAACAATATACAGCTCGGCAGAGATTATTCCATTCCTATTATTCAATAACAAAACTAAGGGAATACAAGGAAAGAGTAATAAGGAGCAGAAGGCACTCAACGGAAATAGGAACTGAACAAACCTTCCATACAGTGCTCTTCTAAACGAGCTATAGTGACACAGGATTATAGTAGAACAGTATTTTCACTGTTTGTTTTAAGATTCAAGTAAACCTTCTCTTATAAATTTTTTTTCTTAATTTCTGCTGTGAAACTCTTAAAATATTTATGAATATATTTAAGTTTATTGAGTTTCATTACACTGAACTAAATACTAAGCCTGAAGTCAACAACAACAAAAAAAAAAGTCTGTACTCGCACCGGACATTGAAAGTAATCAATCCCCCCACTTCTATTGGTCCCATTAGGCTCAATAACAAATTTTGCCCACTGTTTTGCAATAAAAAGCTAAAAGCAGATTATTATTAAATTAATTTTCCAAATTGTTAAAAGAATATATTTTGGCCAAGAAGTAAAATCCAGAAATTTGTTTATATGTGGTAAAAGAGGGGGCCATTTCTTTAAATCTTCCTTATATTTTTTTTATATATATTTTTTTCCAAAAATGTTATAGAATAGAAATGTTAGAAAATTACATTTAACATTTTCACATAATACAAATAATAATGAAGATATAATGATTAAATTTGTCATCCCATATACTACCCTCTTAAGTGTACAAATATATTAAAAGAGAGAGCTAACACAACTCAAATTATATTATTTTCTTCCCTAATATGCATTTTTTCAAAATGTTATAGAATATAAATATTAGAAAATTTCACACCTATTATTTTGTATATGTACATGAGAATAAACAGAATAGAGCACATGACGAGAGATTTCAAGCAAGAAAATAGTCTTGGACCCTCAGAAGTAATAACATCTATTACCAAATCTGCAATCTGTTGTAGGAAAACATGTAAAAGCGAAGTACAGAAAAATGTAAAAATGCACATTTTTAAAGCAATTTATCTTCTAGATATTTAATATAGAAATGAGAGCTGGGTTTTTCTGGATCCGCCACTAGGTCAGTCTCAAGCATTGGAGGGATCTCATAAGAAAAAAATAAGATATTGAAACAACTATCTGAGAGCCTAGACAAAAAGCAGGTGAAATGGTTCAGACATATTTGAAAAATGGGCAAAGATCTCAGGTCACAAAAGTTCTTCGAGGCGAGACCTACAGGAAAAAGACCAAAAGGCAGACCAAGGATGTCATGGCTGGCCAGTCTCGCAATAATGGGAGTGAAGAAGGAGAAGTTTTTGAATTCCATGAGGACAATGAAAAAAAGACGAACAGGTTTGGCACACTGAAAGGTACTAAGGATGGAGGAAAAGAAAATGTATACATTTCCTTGGGATACTAATACAATGATATTAATGACATACACACATATAAAATTTAGAATGCAAATTTTATGTGCTAAGAATTAGCATCATAATAATAAATGTAGGAAGTAAAATTTTGACTGTTTTCTTTAGTTTACTTTTATCTTCATACTTAGTGATCTGCTTTCTTGAACACATAATACATAGGGTTCTACAAACAATTTATATAAGAATTACATATTTCTTTTAACAATTTTGATTTATATTCACAGTTCTGAAAATAGTATAATTTTAGACAGCACAATAAAAAGCATTATAAATGACATAATAAATAAACAATTCTTTTATTAAGACAATTAGAAGAAAAAAATTGTATTAGAGTCGTTTAGACACATTTCTCATTAGAGATCCCCTTATCAATATCCATTTCATAAGCCATGGAACAATTTGGCTCACCTTCACCTTGGTGAAGAGGCTATAGAGCAAGCCAATTCCTCCTGCTACTAGGTTAGAGTTCTAGTAACTTCATCATGCAAATTTAAACGGGCACAGAATTGTTTTTGAATAAAGCAATAATATCAACGGGAATTGTCTAAAATGTATTTTTGGTATTAGAGTGAACAAATTGTGATAGCTGGGAAGCCAGGTTTAGGATATTTGACTCTTTATGTGAAAGCAAATTGCTCTACTTATCTGAAATTTGGGGTTGTGATTACACTTATACCTTAGAAACATTGATTGAAATGAATATTTGTTAAAAGATTACTCTATCTACCCAGAAATACCCCAAACAATTATGTAAGATTAAAAATGGGTCCTGTTCATTTTTAATACAAAGGTTCAGCAGAATATTGGGTTGGTGGTTGAAATTCCTAAAAATACACGGAAGTGAAATACCACAAGTATGTTTTACATTCTTGGCTCAACTATGCCATTGCCAGACCATCCCTTACAACTGGGCTGAAACGTTCATGCAAATATTTTCATTAATTGGGCTAAACAACTATTGGCTGAAAAGGGACCCTGGTCTACTTGAAGAAAATAAGGACAATATTCTTTTATTATTTAAAAATCACCTAATTAGTCTCAATCTAGAAAACATAACCAAATCAAGTTTTAGTAATTATTACAGATATTAAAGCTCACAAAATTTTGGGTAGGACTACATCAGGAGGAATGTAAACATCAATAAAATCAGACTAATGGTACAACCTACTGGCAAAAAAAAGTTGAATGAGATTTATTATAAAAATGAAGCATTTTAATTTAATGTTGATAGTGTTAGTGCAGTATCTAGTTCTTCCTCTAATAATTTTCCTCATTTTCTGTTAGACCATAAAGCCAATGACCATTTTTTATACTAAATTTTAAGTTATTGTCTATCAACTAAGACCAAAATTGAGTGATGTTTTAATGTTTTCTAATGTACAAAAATTAGTCAGAGTGTACATGTACGTATTAAACTGTTTAGAGGTTGAGAAGAAGGCCCAAAGAGCCTATAAAAACATTTGACTGAATTATTTTCATTTCATACACAAAGTAAGCTTGTTTCATTTATATTTTTAATTTTGGTTAAACATTTTTTGTTAATACATCTATTGTTAATTATACTGTATATTATCAAGTCATGAGCTCAGCTATGTCTCAGCCTCCATTGGTTAATCTTGTAAGCAAGTTACAGATAAATAAAAATATTTAAATAAATAGTACAGATGGATAAACAAAATTAAAATCAAGTCGTACTTCAGATAAATTGAGAAATTAATTTTTTCTCAATTTTCAGTGGAATAAAATACTTAGTTCTAATTACATTTTCTAAAACAATTTTTTTTTTCTTCAAGTAACTGGATTATCAATGCAAAGAATATTTAAAAAATGGGTTCTTAGTTAGAAATTAAGTAAGTAAAATGTATTGAATAAAAAATAAATATAACTAACAGAAGGTGATGGGACAGGGTGAGTTGTTCCTTCTGGCAAATTGTGATGAGAAGTGGTAAGAAGAAGAGGTAATACTGGATGGCAAGTGATGTCATTAACTCGGAACCTATGACCAGATGCTCGCGATGCATGACCAATACTCAATACCTATAACAATCAAGAGAAAATATTAAAAATTTAAAAAGTCCAATGGCTATTTTATTACAAAATAAAATAGATATATCAATAGTAGTATAATTATGTAATTGTAAAATCTGATCCTTTCAGCCACAAATAAATAAAGATTTATTTAAATAAAAAGAATAATGGAGAGAATACAAATAAAATATAAATATTTCCTAAACAATAATTTAATTTCCGAATGGTCTACATACTTAAGCCTATACAATTGTAACTGGGATATTTTTTTATTAAACTCTGAAAAAGGACTATATTATTTTTCATTATACATTAACATAATTTGTACATTTTAGTTTAAGTTAAAGTTTAATTTTTTGTGTATATCCTTTATAGAACATTAAGGAATGTGCTAATGCTGTAGGCAACTCACTTTACATTCACTAATGTGCTCTGACATGTCTGCATTTCAGTCTGAAAATTTACTTTTACTACAAATTTATTTGTAAAAATCCATTGATCTTAAAAGCATGTAAAGGTAAAAATCATTAAATCTATGCCATAATGGTTTACCATACCTTTTTCAATGTCATCCACTCTGACAATATATCATATATAAAATTAATTTAAATTTAAATTATTATTGGTCGGAGATTGGTAGCCGTCAAGTATTATGCAGGAGAAAATTGTCAGGCTTTCGGCTATGGTCAGAAAAATAAAATACTCCAAAATTATTGGGTAATTAATTTATTATTGACAACGTTTCAACTAAACTTCTAAGTCCTCATCACTAGCCAGTTTAGCTCTGCACTCTAAGATGTGAACATAAACCTCCCTCGGAGATCTTTTCATACAACACTATCGCCCTGATGACATACAAGTTAAGTTGAAACATTGGTAATAATAAAATAATTACCCAATAATTTTGGAGTATTTTATTTGTCTGAAACTGGCTGAAATCTTGAGAAATTTCTCCAGCTTAAATTAGTAATGAAATAATAGTACTACTAATAGTATAAAATACAAAAAATAAGATTGAGGAAAACCTACCAAATTTTAAAAAGTCCATAATTTAGGACCAATTTAAAAAATATATATATAACTTTTTATTTAAAAAAAATTATTCTGTACATTTTCTATACACTATAATTTTTGATGGGGTACATTGTTTTAGGACCTATTTAAATCAATTCTTTAGTACAGTAATTACTTAATATTTATATTTGAAATTTGAATATCATTAAAACACCATAGTTAAAAATTCCAAGATGTCTAAGATTTCCAATATAGTGATAATCAGTATCCACAGAAAATTTACCTAACAAAGAAAGAATAGAATGTCCCAACTGTAATTACCTTTCCACTTGCACAATTAATTCCATCCTTTAATGAGTGGACACCTGGGCTTTTCTCATTAATCTGATTTAAAGAATGAATTGAAAGATGTAATGATATGAACACATTGGCACAATTTATATGTAGGAAATAAATAAAAAAAAATATATGGCCAATCCTGTCTGTCTGAATGATCACTTTCAGTTCTTATTATTTCGAGAGATTGTGTTCCCCTGTCACTGATTTAGATACTCATGTCTGCATGCCTTTGGCTTTCATTGTTTTTTCTGGCCCTCCTTTTACAAATCACTCTTATATCAAAGAATTTACTTTTACTTTTCATTTACAATTATTCCAATTCATTTTTTTTTCTTTCGTTACTTTATCCTCAACTATGGTACCTCTCTGATATTTCTAATCATCATACTCATAAATTCATTTCATTAAGACTGATAATTTTTAATTTTGTTGAATCACAAATATTTACTCAATTTTTCATTTTCACTATTTACACAATATTTACTTATTCAATATTCAGATTTTTCTAGAAGTTTAATATAATTTAAATCACAAAAAGTTAATACAACTTAAAGTTTCGAAAATTCATCTGGCATGGGAAATAATAGTGACTGTTAACTAAACAAATAAAAGATTTTTAATAAAATTTTAAGTAAAATCCTACTCGTAATCAATAAGTTATCTGGTTAATACAAAAAAAATTTGAATATTCATTTAAATGCTAGACATCAAGTTCTATTTCTGTGGATACTTCTATATTGGATTGCATGGTATGGCTCATGATGTGCACTTCATGCTGGATTTATATTCTGGAACAATTGTGAGATGGTCTGTCATAGGGACAATAAAATGTAAGTATCTACTAAGCTCTTTGTCAAGTGATGGATCTACCTTAAAGAATATAATGAAAGTAGTGAGGATGTAAAATTTTGAAATAATTTATTTTCAGGGGATATATATATATAAATGATAATAATGCGATCTAAATCTATTTGAGCTTATTATTCATACTATTAAGTTAATATATGGTAGTTTATGATAGATTCAGACATGGGTTATTCAATTAAAATGAACAAATATAAAAAAAAAAATTAATATATTTATTATTTAACATATACCATGGTGATTAATGATCTTTTGTGACTGAAAATATTTAAAAGCTTTATTAATATTTCAATAACACACCTTGAAACCTGAGAATGATAAGCTAACAGCGATGACACACACACACACACACACATCATAATAAACAATAATCAATTATAATTGTTTTCAAAATAATCTAGCAAAGATGCATTTTAAAAATACACAGCATTAATAAAATACTTTTAAATATTTATCATTACGTTCTTGTAGTAATGGACAGTAAATTTTTGTTATAGTCTATTGTAGATTATAGTCTTGAAGATTCATCATATATAAAACCGTTTAGCTCATTAAAAAAAAATATTGCAGATATCTTTTTAAATAGTTTAAATGAAAAAAAAAAAATTGTTAATAGTTTTTTACCTGAGAGAACTTGGTTTTCTCTGCAAAAGTGAGCTGCCAAAGGTTGAGAGTACCATTAGAATGCTTTGTTACCATGGAGAGAGTGGGTGAAGGTGGAGCTGCGAGCATATCCTGTAGTGTTGTCGTTTTTTCATTTGTATTATTAGTGGCAGAGGCTTGAAGAGGGCTCTGCTCAGCTCCCCCTTCTCCTTCTACTTCTGTTTTCTGCCCTGTCTCAGTGTCTTCCTCAACAACACTTGGTAGAGGGGCAGTGTGACCTCCAGCATCTCCATCTATCTCTGTAGCTGCAAAGAACAACTAACCATAGAACTCATGCCACAAGATCAATGTAAAATTAGGAGCATAAATAATCATTGACTATTAGTTTGAAGCATATCCTTATGATCAAAATTAGAAGAAGGGTAAGACAAATATAATTTATTATAAATTTAAGTAAAAAAAATTTCCTAACCATGAATAGGAGATCTGGTAGCTGAAACCGATTTTACAACATCTCGAAATACAAGTTGAAGGTGACAACAAGAAGTGTGGTAGAGGCAGATATTATTGGACATCGTAATAGCATCTCCAAGAGGGAAGGCTGATGGAATTCTGGTTGAGAAAGATACTTGGGCTTGCCTGAAGCTCCCTGGATGGTACTCGTCCAGCCAATCCACAACCCTAAAACATAGTACAAAACACACCAATATAATTTTAAAAAAAGTTAAAGTATACCTATAATAATGTATGAAATCATATAATATAAGGCAATAAACGTTTGACAAAATAGGTATGATTTGATTGAAGAAATCAGGCAAAGGGTGAATGTATGCAAGTTTAATTTCAAAGTTTAGTTTTATTAAGGGAAACAGTAACAAAAAAAAAAAAAGAAAAGAAAAAAAAAAGTAGATTAAGAGAGAGTACAATCTTTATACTAATATTCATAATGCAGTTCATATATAATAACAATGATATTGAGTTAACTATAACATAATGCAATATTAATGTCTTGAAGGAGATTTAATAATAGATTCATTATCTTCATACTTGAATCACAGTGTCCTTCAAATGCTCTTTATTTCATTAAGAATAATGATATTATTTTGAGACAAACAAAAGTTTTTGGATGACTTGCATTCTTCATCTATTCCAAAATATTATTTCTATTTTCTAAAACCTATTCCCAAATAAAATCTTATTCGGTACTAGTAAATACAACTATCAAGATGACACTAACTATAGTTACAACTCTCTACAAAAGGCTAAGATGAAAATTGTGCCTAACATTTATAGTTTGAAGTAACAAGGAGCCTTCTTAGTCTACCTATTTTCCAATCAATTAATGCTTATCCTTAATAATAGACTCCATCTAGATAACACTGGTAGTACAGCTCCTACCTATTTCAACATTTCATTGCTCCCTTCTACTTAACCAATATCTGATGAAGGCTAATTATGGATACTCAAGTCCTCTTGAACATTTCAATTTGATTAAGCCATCAGATCTTTATTAAAGGTCCTAAGTCTTAATTGGTACAAAAACCACTGAAATACTGATACCCATAGATTCAGAAGATTATAAAACCTGAATAAAAAGTGGTAAATTAGCTCATTGATGAAGCGAGGAAATTTGCAGACACAAGAGAGTTCTTAGGTGACCGACCGATATATATATATATATATATATATATATATATATATATCAATNAAAACTAAGTTCATGATCGGTATGAATATAACAAGTATATAACAGTAAATAATGTTTCAAAACATTTGATAATAGTAGCGATGCTCATATCCCAGCATGGAAAGGCGAATGTTAATCGAGAAGATTTGTCGATAATAGTCAGCAAGTACATATTTCTTGTACTAGAAGGGAACATTCCTTTGAAATCTAAATTCAGGTGTTCAAATGGAAATGTTGATTTTATCTAAGTTCCTCGAACTTTATGAAATCTAGATTTTAGTTGTGTACATACTCGACATCCTGAGACTACTCGCCATACATCTTCTAAAGAAAAAGGTAGATTTTTAACACGTACCCAATGATAAAGTCTGGTTATTCCAAGATGACATAAGCTCATGTATCTCCAAGAGTTCTTTCTTATAATCTGTTGATGTATGAGCATATGCGGGAAAATGCATCTGCAGTAACATTTTCCGTTCCCGGTCTGTAGATAATGTTGTATTTAAACATGACAGTTCGAGCCTCCATCTCATAATTTTTTTTTTATTTTCCCCATGATATTAGTGTCGAACATAAACGCGACAGATCTTTGATCCGTGATAAGATGAAAATAATTTCCGAGAAGATAATAGTGCCACATCCTAAGCACTTACACGATGGCATAGGCTTCTTTTTCAATAGAAGAATCTTTACGTTATGATTTCATCAATGTTTGTGTTAAAAGGTGACAGGCCGGCAATTTTGAGATAGCGTTACTGCTATAGCTCCGTCAGAGATATACGTTTCAAGAGTATAAGGAGTGCGTGGATCAACAGAAGAAAGTACAGCAGTTTCAACTTCCAATTTTAGTTCATCGAAAGGTTGTTAATTTTCTTCTGAAAATGGCAGTTTACAATCGATCAAAGTCCTAATTTTATCAAAGAACCTGCATATAAAAGGTGAGTAGTCTCAGGATGTAGAGTTTGTGCACAACTAAAAACTAGATTTCATAAAGCCCGAGGAACTCAGATAAAAGCAACATAATTATTTGAACGCCTGAACGCTGATTTCAAAGGACCTCTCTCTTCTAGTACGAGGAAAATGTTGACTATTATCAAGGAATCTTCTCAAATCTCATTTTCCTTTCCATGCCCGGATATGAGCACCTTGTTATATTCATACCAATCAAGAAACTATTTTTGTATCTAGAGAACTGAAGACATATATATATTTCGGTATAGCTACTAGTACTACTCCATATAACTCAGCTGACAACGAGCAAATTGAGCATTACAAAGGTATAATTTGGGATTCAATTCAACTGGCATTGAAATTGGAAAACCTTGAAATTTCCCAGTGGGAAGATTAAAGCGCACTAATCTGAATCTATGGGTATAAAGCGCACTACACTCCATAGGATCTTTACTGCCCATAGCTACCAACGAAACACCTCACCAGCGTTTTTTCAAGCATCTGCAGAAAACTGGAAGTGGACGTTTAACTCCTATCTGGCTAGTCTCTCCCGGTCCCGTTCTTCTCAAAAGACACGTATGACAGTCTAAATATGAGCTGAAAAGAGATGAGGTAATGCTAGTCTAGAGTAAAAATACGCCATTGTTCAACTTCTGAACGGCAAGGAGACATGGGTATCGACTCGAATCTAGCACCGATCGGAGGACCACCAGCTAGCCATGAGGAAGAAGAAGATGATGAAATCAAAGATCTACTGGACTTACAGTGGGAATGCGAAAACGGTGAAATGTTTATGGAACAAGTCTCAAACAACAAAGACTACCACTAGCCGGAACCTGAATCAGGATTTAGACATCCAGCCACTCGAAGGAGCTCTAGGACTCAGAGGCTTCCTTCTAAATATCAAGGTCACCAACTTTTCTGAACAGGGGGTGAATGTCATATAAAACATATGACTTAACCTATACCATTAGTTTGTTATCGTTCCTCATAATGTAATACATTGTAATGATTTATATAGTGCTTTTATTAAGTCAAATAATCTGAAGGTTAATCTATTAGAAAATTGACAAACATTGTCAGAAGCTCCAGTTTTCCACAAAGCTCCAGTCATAGCACAAATTTTCTTCTTAAATTTAATTTTAATTGAAGATTGAAGGAAAGCTTGAAAAATTTAATAGACAATATGGGCATTGATATCATTCTCATTTATACCAGTAATATCAAAAGTCTGAGGGATAGTGGTATCAGGTCTGTCAGGAAATAGAAGCACAAAGCAGATAGATGTCACTTTGACTACCCAAGGCTTTTGTTCATTTGAAGATTCTTGTATAATTAAATTAGAATGGTTTATCGCATGTTTCACGTACTATGAAATTTGTAAACCAAATTAATTACCTGGAGTGGAAGAACCTAGATGTTTCAAGATAAAAAAAATTCACAACTAAATTCAAAACATTAAAATTTTAAAATATAACATTTTCTAGCTGAAGACTATTGAAAAATTCAAATAATTCAAATGCTACTTAAAAACCAAATTAAAAAATACACATGTACCAGATGTAAAACTAAAACTTACCAAATCAAAAAGCTTCCATCTATAGGATGAATGGCAAAAAGAAGATCTGGGCTGTGATGCCAGTCCCGAAGTAAGTTTTCTATTTTGACATCTAGAGAATCTGGAAGATGAGTAGCAGCAGTCCCAGCATCAGTAGCTAGTGAGTTTATTGATGTTGCGTTACTGAAATCAGATTTTGAATAATATCTAAAAACTAACAAGCAAAAGAAGTCAAATTAAGTAAATTAATTCATTTCTCATTCATATTCCTATGATATATATATAAGCTACATCTTTTTTATGGACATTCTGCAACAGTCCATTTTTAGAAAAGGTTCAGCAAAGAAACAGGATTTTATCAAAGATTTCAAAGGAAAAGGAACTTTCCTTCATGTATCTTCAATATTATTAGTTGTTCACGTAGGCTTCGACGATCGTCAGATGTATTTACTGTTTCTTCTTCCGGGTTGGACCGTGACAAGTTGTTGATATTTGCCGAGCTTTCACACATCATATGATGGCTTCTTCAGGGTTGAAAAGAGAATGAGAGCTGTAAAAGAGAGATTGAAAACTTAATTTAACAAACTCAGCAAGAACTGGAAACCAGCGCAAATCGAAAAGAGGATCCAACCAATCAGTGACTAGCTACCTGACTACTCCAGAGACCAGCCGCCGGAACACAGTATCAACCAATGGGAAGGCAGGCTTCGCCCAAGGACCAGACCGCGCCGGGATTATACACCATCTGGTGTATAAAACATGATAATTATATACCACCTGGATTTTTAAATCTCTCTTTTACAGCTCTCATTCTCTTTTCAGCCCTGAAGAAGCCATCACATGATGTGCGAAAGCTCAGCAAATATCAACAACTTGACACGGTCCAACCAGGAAGAAGAAACGGTAAATACAATATTATTAGTGTTGCCCACATCCACCAAGAATTTTTTTTTCAGAATATTGGGAAATATTTTAATAAAGGTATTTTAAAAAGGAAATTAATAATTTTGAAAAAAAAAAAAAATCATAAATGACAAAAGATAATAAAAATAATTTAATTTTTGCAGTGAATAATAAATTTATACTTGTCTAAATTATTTATTTTAATAAAATAAAATAAATAACTTAGACAAGTATAAATAATACTGACCAAGTATTATCTAACCAAGATTAGCCCTCAAGTATAAATAAAAACAAATTTGAGTGATATAAACAAATTTATTGTATGGGGCTCTATATGTAAAAATAATTAAATTAATTAATGTGTTAATGAAAAGTTTAAAGTTTATTAGTATATATTTGTAATAAGTTAATGGGTAATGTTATAAGAAAACAGATATTCTCACCCATACCAGTAATCTTTAAAGCCTAAGACAGTGGTGTTAGGTTTGTTAGGAAAAAGAAATGCGAAACAGTCTGATACATTAATGTTAATAATATTAGAGTATAACATTTTATAATTATGGGACATTCTTTATGGTTATCACAATGATTACTCAGACTGTAAAAGGAATTGATGTTTTAAGGTTTCCATACAATCTTAGTATCATAATAATGCATTTATTCAACTCTTAAAAATTCAATTTTAAAATAATTAATAGCAAACTCAATATTTTATGTTATATACCCACATGAACAGTTAATGTTAGAAATCAGATGACTGTGATAATGGGAACATATATAAAGACAACATTTATAATTTAACAACAACCATTTGTTATAAGTCTAAGAGAAAAAAAATCATAGAAAACAATAAAAACCTAATATGAAAATCTTTTTCTTTCTTTGTAATAAAAAAATTAATATTTTTAAATGTAATTTATAAATATTATCAATAATTAATTGAACTCAACCATTTACTTTATACTATTTACAAATATTTCTAAAATAATTATTGTATACTTATTGTATGAATTGCAAGGACTACTATATTTTTTCACTTTACCTTAATGTTTGATGACTACTTGAAGGGAAACTCCCACCACCAGGATGATGTTCATCACTTCCACTCTCATCTTGAGACACTGACTTTGCTACTTTACTGTTCCGAGGTTTACCTTCAAAATAATAATTTTTTTCTACTAAAATTCATTTAAAAATTACAATAATCAAAATATTTTTTCTGAATTTATCACACCTATAAAAAAGATTAATTTTGTTTTAACAATAAAAATCTATAGTATCTGGCACTAAACTTTACCATAACTTGTATGACATTTGATGTAATTTTAAATATAATACATTAATTTAAATATGAAATTAAAACCTTAAATGTTTAATAGTTAGACAAATTTCATAAGTCAAGAAAACAGATAAATTTCTATCATTATCAACAAAACTAAATAATTGGTATTTGTCTTCCATTGCAGTACCCTATCCCTAGCTTAATTTTGATGAAATTCATAAAATAACAAATTTTTACAAAAATCATAGCTATGAAATATAAACCCTAATTAATTAATATGTGAGAAAAAATTTTAGCATTCATATTTGAGCTCTCCTCTGAAGTTTCAGTCTTCCAAAATATTTTTTTTTAAAGGGAATTTAAAAAAATGTAGCTGTTGAGGTTGTTCTAATGACAGATTCCTTGAAAATTTCTTTGATATTTTTTCTGATCATTTCTACTAGACAATAAAAATTATAATCAATAAAATGTATATATCTATAATTTTTGATGGGGTACATTGTTTTAGGACCTATTTAAATCAATTCTTTAGTACAGTAATTACTTAATATTTATATTTGAAATTTGAATATCATTAAAACACCATAGTTAAAAATTCCAAGATGTCTAAGATTTCCAATATAGTGATAATCAGTATCCACAGAAAATTTACCTAACAAAGAAAGAATAGAATGTCCCAACTGTAATTACCTTTCCACTTGCACAATTAATTCCATCCTTTAATGAGTGGACACCTGGGCTTTTCTCATTAATCTGATTTAAAGAATGAATTGAAAGATGTAATGATATGAACACATTGGCACAATTTATATGTAGGAAATAAATAAAAAAAAATATATGGCCAATCCTGTCTGTCTGAATGATCACTTTCAGTTCTTATTATTTCGAGAGATTGTGTTCCCCTGTCACTGATTTAGATACTCATGTCTGCATGCCTTTGGCTTTCATTGTTTTTTCTGGCCCTCCTTTTACAAATCACTCTTATATCAAAGAATTTACTTTTACTTTTCATTTACAATTATTCCAATTCATTTTTTTTTCTTTCGTTACTTTATCCTNCGCCAAGATATTAGGGGATTAAAGACCACAAAATAAATAATATTTATAAACTTAATGACATAAATATAAATTAAATAAGGCTCACTTTCTCAGTGCCTTTATCACATGTAATAGTTCTATGTGCCCTTAATTATACTATGTACACTATCCTAATAGTCTAAAAATAAACAACTAAAATAAATAAATATAAAAAAAAACAATTACAAACATATTTATGAGATCAAGTGGCAATATATGTTTTAGTTGGTGTGGAGGGTTATTTGGGATAGTAAAATAAAATATAGTTGAGATGTAGGAATTAGGATGTATTGGAAGGCAGGAATGGAATAATAGGTAGTGGCCTAAGAATAAGGAGAGTGACAGAGGAATATCAAAGTCATGATAGATTGTGCAGTTGGACCATAGCAGAGAGGATTCACAATTTTGTAAAGCAAGGTGGATTGTATGGATTGGATTCCACTGTTCTGTTGAAAAATATGACTAGATAAGTTCAGATTGATTGAAGTATGTAGAAATTGTTCTGGAGAGATTACATAGATATTTGACTGTCAATATTAATAAAAATCTGTTTGTCTAGTATAAGATCAAGATATGGGGTTTGAGATTTTTCCAGTATAATTTGGCTGTTTAGTTCAAGAAGAGGACAGGAGGAGCAGTGGAGGGTGAATGATACATGACTAAACTTAAGAGAATTAACTTTAATCCTCCACTTAGAAAACCATAACTCCAAGAGACCTAAGTGCTCTTGGATGGAGAAAAAAAAGAGAATAAATAGGATTGGTATTTGAGGAGAGGATAACAGTATCATCAGTGAAGGAGTAGAGGGCTGTGAAGGGGTGTCCTCACAGGCAGGAGAACAGCGAAAGGAAGTTTGAAAAAAGATGAGAGGTACTTAGCACATGATTAGCTTTTTCTTCACCTCTGTTTTTAGTCATAAAACATCTTGGCGATAAAGAGAAAGTAGAGTGTAAACATTGGAGAAAATACATTTTGTTGCTCTCTAAAGTGTTTTATCGCCTTTTGAAAATTTCTAGTTACATTCAGCAAGTATGATTACACACACAACAGAGCTTTCTTAGTTCACAAGACAGACAGTCTTGTATGATAGTTTAAGCGAAATTTTGTCTGAGAGGCATCTGGTATGCTGCCATATATTTAAAGCTCATTATTTTCTAGCCTTAAGTAGTGCAGGTGAGTTGGGTGCTTTGTTTTTTTTGTTTTTTTTGTTTTGGGAGATTAATGAAGTTCATATGGCTGTATGTATATTATAAGTCAATAATTTACAGCATTTTGAAAATATTGTCATGTTTTAAAAGGTTTGCTAATTAAAAGAGGATTCAAGATAAGTTTGAAAGAAATTCCAATTAACTGGACTTGGGTTAGTCAAGATGAAAATTCAGTTTGGTAAGGATCAGCTTCTGTATTTTAAGGATAGTATTAAAGGACTATGATCAAAAGAGAGATATAGAAGAATGGATTAATAGGATGAGATGTGGTAAAGACTGGATGAATGAAATAATCAACCACATCAGATTGCTTGAATCAGAATAGTATAGATAAAGTCAGTGAAAGGAGTAATGGGGGACTGAAATTGTTCTATGACTTGAAGGAGGTGAGTAATGGAGATGATAAGGGTGATAATGAAGTCCTGAGATGGGTGATGCAGGGATGGATGTAGGTAGGCATGGAATGTCAGTGGATGGAAGTCAATGGAAGTAGATAGGCTGGTCTTTAGATGAGAGAAGGACTGGTTTCTCCTGATTATGTTCTTGCAGATTGGTGGCCGACGATGCTGCTGTTGATGATTAAGAAAGAAGTCTGGTGATAGACCAATGGACTGTGAGCTGTCTTAAAAGAGCACTGGCCACTCCTACTTCTTGACCTAACTATGGTCATTAATTCCTAATAGACTTGCAGTCTCTGTATTTAAGTAAGTAACCTCTATGCAGTGACCACACATAGCTGGCATACCTTTTGCTCAGAATGGGCAAGGCAGGCGAATGACTGTGATCTTATCTTGTCTGAGATTTCCCTTGAAGGGTAGTTATATCTTGATCTTTTCTACTTGTCATTATCTTTAAGAGCTACTAGATTGATGGGGTTTAGATTCACAAAATTTGACTGGTAATTCACAGGAGGAAGGTGCCTATATGTATTATTTATGGAAAACTGTGAAGAGATATTTTCTGGGTACACTGAAGCCTTATTTGCAATTTTTTTTCTATTCAGGAAAAGATCATGGATTCATGATATGGTCCTCCATTTATTTAGTTCCTGTCTTTTGATTTTTCTATATGTGTTCCTTGTTAGTTGGGAGTCAAGATGAAAGCCCAGGTACTCAGGTAGCCCAGGTTCTGACGCAGTCGGAAGTTGGGATGGGATATCATTAAAGTAAATTCTGCCACATTGTTTTATCCTTAGTGTAAATGTAAAACTACAGCATTTGCTTTTGTTGACCTTAATGCACCAGAGCTGGCACCATCACTGTATGTCTATGAGATGCCATTGGAGATTTTTCCTGGCAGCAACTGAGTTGGCATCGGAAGAAAGGATTGCTTGATCATCCACAATAGTGTGTTAGGATGATAGGGGATATAGGAAGTAAAGGATGGGCCCAAGCACACTCCCTCGTAACTCCCCCTCCACTTGGTAATATTTGGAGTAATCTAATCCTTGTCGGACCTTGAAGAATCGATCGATTAGGTAGGAGCAAAGGATAAGGTAAAGGGTGCTTGGGAGGATGGATTTTAATTTGAACAATAGTCCGCGATGCCAGACCCTGTCAAATGCTTGCGGCACATCGAGGAAGGCACCAATGCAGTATTGCTTGTTCTCTAAAGAGGAAGCTATGCAATCTACAACATGAAACATCTATTGGGCCGTGGAATGTTTGCTCAGAAACCAAACTGGTGTTTTGGAAGATTTTGGTGAGCGTCCAGGATTAGTATTAGCCTTTTAAGAATAATCTTCTCAAAGACCTTTGAAAAGAGGGGAAGCAAGCTTATTGAGAGCTGGAAGAAGGATTACTTGGGGGTTAACCAGGCTTTGGGAAGAGGATTACAGTGTATAACTTCCACAGGAGAGGAAAGTGTATGGTTCGGAGAATGGTGTTGTAGAGATTGGTGAGGAAAGTTACAGCTTTTTTGGGTAAGTGGTTTAGGATTGGGGCTGTAATAAGATCATACCCGGGAGACTTGCGTTTAGGAAAGGATATATTTGACCTCAGAGGGGGTAACGGCTTTAGGAGGTGGAGACATAGGAAGAGGGGAATCAAGGAATTCTTCTACCTCCGGGTTTTTAGTATGGTTTTCAGAGTCAGGGTGAAGAGTAAAAGTTAGTTGAAGATGACGGCCAAAGACCTAAGCTATGTCTGCATCGGACACTGCCCAGGTGCTATCATCGCGGTGGAGAGGAGACTTGGGGGAGTATTTGAGGATTTTCTGGTGGCAGTCCAGAGGGATTTGTCTTCCGTTGTGAGTGAGGAGAGATGACTGTTGAATTCTTTATTGTGAAAAGATATGAGTTCCAGTGTCACTAAACGGCACAGTTTATTATATGCTTGGTGGTTGGATAGGTGTTGTGTTCTCTGCCATGTGGTTCTGGCTCGTCCTTTGGATAGTATAAGAGTCTGCATATGGATGGGAAGAGGTTTCAGAGAGGTGTAAAACAATTTTATATTATTTGTTTTTGATTCATAAGATACAGATACTTTCATATCCAAAAGATTATGTCCAGTAAACTCAGTGACTTACACTTAAGTTTTACTTTTTAAAGTTCTGTCTTCTTTAGCCAACAGCAAACTTTATAATTACTTTATATAATAAATTATATTTTCAAATTTCTATTCAACATTTTGTTTGTAGCTAAATTATATCTGAGAGATGATGAATACAAATAAATGCTAAATAAAATATAAAAATAAAGAATCACCAGTTCTATCTCCTTGTTCTGAATCATGAGGCTCTGAGGACTCTGGATTAGTTGGGTCCAGACAAAGACCATCTTCTTTTTCAACAACTTTTTTGGTTAATTCCTGAAAATTTAAAAACAAAATAAATTGAGAACAATTTCTTGAATATTTTAAGTGTGTATTGTGGGTGAAAAATTTTTTCTTCGTAGTGGTACAGGAGGGAGGTAGTTGACCAAATATTTACTTATAAAAATAAAGTATTTGGTCAACTACCTCCCTCCTGTTCCACTATGAAGAAAACAATTTTTTGTCATTAAGTGGAAAATGTATATTTTTTTAATAGCATGATAAGTGAATCAGATGTGAAAAGGATTGGAGGCAAAACATTTGGAAATCCAAATATGAATAATGAAAGAAAAATATTAACTCAGTAAACAAAAATCAAGTAATATCTAACTAAGATGAATACAAATATTTATTTCAATAACCAAAAAGCCAATTTAACCTTTACAGGCTATGGGTCACTCAGGTGCCAAACTTCGATTCAGGCCTGGGGGAGGCAAGATGAAACATATTGTTTTAGCAAGAAGTGAATAGAAGTCTAAAAATAGGTTTGCTAATACTTGGGTGCCAGGATCTGAGATTTGCCAACAGTGGTTACCAAAGTGATCCTTACCCCCCTCCTCCTTTCACGATCAAGTTAGTGCTGTGACAACCTGAGTATCTGTTCTGAGTTCTGTCACTTATACCCCTCTCATGATAAAAAAAACAAATAGTTTATATATTCTGGAATAAGAATTTACAATATTTACTCCAAATAAATATTTTCATATGTCATTTCTATTTTAGTCACAAAATTACTTACCCCCAACTTTTCATTTTACAACTTTTACTATCCAAGACTTTTTTTTAATAGTCTAATTTGATAGTGTTAAATTATTGTTCACTTAATCTTCTAACAAAAATCTTAAATTTCAAATTTATTGTAGATTATTCTAATCTCATTTATTTTACGATTTTGTGATACATTGCTACAACAGATAAACATACAATAATTTTACACAATGACATAAAAATTACTTTTTATATACTTCTTATAAAATAAAACTATACAACACGTTTTTTATTATGAAAAGAGAATTCTTTTTGAAATGAAAAAATCATTCTCTTTTCAGCCCTGAAAAAGCCATCACATGATGTGCGAAAGCTCGGCAAATAACACCAATTTGACACGGTCCAACCCGGAAGAAGAAACGGTAAATACTTCTGACGACCGTCAAAGCCTACGTGGAACATTTTTTTTTTTTTTTTTTTTTTTTTTATGGCTAATTTCCATCATTTTGATTTGGAGGAGGAGGATGACTCTACAGGCCTTGAAAACAACGAACATATTCCTGAACTCCGACTTAGAACCTGAATCTATGTATTAAGTAGAAAATTATTTTTGAAATGAAACAAGGTAAAAATAAATTTTATTCTGGGACAAAGTGAAAAATAAATCTTTTGGGGAATAACAGAATAAAATAAATTTTATTATTTATTTGAATCGTACAGGAAGCCAGAAAAAAAAGATTTACCAAAACTAACACAAATAAAACAGTTTAAAAAAAAAAAAAAAAAAAAGCTAATAAGAAATTAATAAGGAAATTTACTAGAGTCTGTTTCAAAAAGAGGAAAGTAGAAGGTGAGATTTAAATACAATAAGGTTGGAAGATCATCTGTCAAAATGGGGAAAGGAGTTCCACAAGGAAACAGCTCACGAGAAGAAGGAATAACTGAACCTATAAGAAGGGATATAGAGATCCGAGGCTCGGGAAAGGGTATTAAGTCTATGGACTAAGGATCTTAGGATGAAGAGCTTGAAAATGTATGATGGACTCTGGGAATGGATGGCTTATAACAATTTTGGACTGAGGAAGGTCATTGATATTGGAACAAAAAAGTGGGAGGCCCTTTACTTTTTTTTTCAAAGAGGATAGGTGGAGGGATGGTTAGAAAAAGAGACTACCTGAAGGCAATTGGGAAGGAAGGACTGGAACCATTGCAGTGCACTTTGGGAGAAGGACAAGGACTATAGTTTAGAAAACAGGATAGAATGATCTAAAGTATTGAAGACCTTAGAGAAATATAGAAAAAGGATGGTGATTTTCTGCTGGTCCCTGTTGTAAAAGAGGTCTTGGGAAATTTTAATGGGGGTGGATTAAGCAGAAAAGGAGGGAGGAAAACCAGATTATAAGGGATCTAATGTGTTGGAAGACCCTAGGAAATTGAATACTTGGGACTGGAAAAACTGTTCAAGGGATAGGTTCAAGAGCATAGAAACAGAACGCAAATCAGTAAGGGAAGGATTGGGAACTTTGCTCAGTGAGAGAAGAGCTTGTTTCCAATCTTGCAGAAAAATGGAGTGTTGAAGGGAAAATGATAGGAAAGATATAGTTATAACTGAAAGATATAGATACGAAGAGGGCATCAAGTTGACCAGGAGTAAAGGGATAGGTAGTGGAGGATTTTTATAGTTGTCAATTATTTCTTAGTATATAAGACAATAGGACATTGTACTGTAGCGCTATAACATACATTAAAATTCCTTCAAAGCTCACAAAATTTAGGGGTATGGAGGAAGAAGTAAAGTATTAATGACAAGTAAAGGGTACATTGATAGATACTGTAGGGAGTGCCAGAAGAGGTCATTTTAGTTTAGTAAGAAGAGACTACATGCCAAAGTCTGCTATCATGGCCTATATCCATGAGGCACAACGAGCAAGGGCCGCCAATATCACAAAAAATATTTTAAGTAATCTAATAACAAACATATTTTTTGGGGACCCTTAGATATTGCTTTAATGTTAAATTTATAACAAAATTTATCTGAAAATAGCACCCTTTAAGAAAATATGCATTCGTAGTATTGGATTTAAAGGCTAATTCATTTTTATTTTTAATCCTTGTAACAAAAATAATTTCAAAAAATTTTACAACTTATATACCCTTACATGTAATATCTTTTCAGCCTGAAGTGAGAAGTGCATTTCTTTGTTATTAAGCCAATGTAGTACAAAATTTGGCTCTCTGTCTGGGTCACCTGTGATGAGACTCGGAACAAGAGGGATATCTATAAAATAATTATAAAACGGTTAAAAAAGAAAAAATTAACATAATTAAATTTTAACACCATTATAAAAGTTACTAAAAAAAGCACATAATATTTTTAGGTTTTCCAATCTTCCTCAGCTAATAATATTTTAAAAATCTAATTTAGTAATTATTTATCAATACTACAAAAAAAGGTCAGGACCATTTGATCATGACATTATAATCAGGTCTTGAAGGAGTACATACATACTAAATTTAATTTAAAGCTATAAAATAATAAATTTTCAATTACAAGCTATATCCCTCAATAAGAGCATTACCAACCCCATTCCAATAAATAATAGATAAAAAAAATTACCTGTTTCAGCATTGATAGAAGCAGCTAAATGGAAATGAAGTCCAGGGATAACTCCAGTCCCATGGAAGCCATATGAGTGAAAATCATGTACACTATAGGTAGAAGGAAGAGTAGGTATAGTACTGCGAGCTGTACCAAGTCCCAACCCACCACTGCTGCTATTCTCTTTCGCTGTTCTTCTAAGATGGAAACACGTTCTATAACAGAGTATAACATTCAGTATCTTTTACTAAATAATAATAGTGTTTGAAACAACTAGACTATGAGACAAGATTTTAGTATGAATTTAAATATAAAAAAATAAGTGAAAAAATGTAACCAATATCTTTAAAAAAATTTCATCATTTGTTTTCAATAGCAAAATTAATAAATACATGTAAACTGAATTTCAGCTAGCTAATATCAGATCTTATGTTCAGTTGAGAATTGTGTTTCAGAAAAGAAAAGATAAAAGTGTCACATGGTCATTCTAGACCAAAGAAATATTTCAATATAATTCATTCAGTGTAATAAAAATCAAGATAAATGTAATAAGGAAATTTGAGGGCAAAGAAAAAGGCAATTCAATAAATTATCATGTTTTAAATAGGATAAAAATTTAAAAATTCCACACAAGATAAAGAGATAATTAATATATACAAATATATAAGAAACTGAAGTATTCAATGAAAGCTGAAAATGTTGCTTTAATAAATAAAAAAAACCTACAGCACTTAGAAGCTGCCAGTAAGTAATTGTACGCATAAGCTATATCTCAATATGCAAACTAAAGGGAGGCAAAAAAAAAAAAAAGGACCATTTTATCAAATTTAAGACTTCAAAGGACTTTAAATGTTTTAATAGTATTTAATACCTACCAATACTTAATAATTCCTTTAGGGCATTCTCTAAACTTGTTAAATCCCATTCTGCTTCTTCAAAAAAAGCCTGTTTAGTTATTCGTTTTAAAGAACATGACAGTGTCAGGATACCAAATTCTTAATAGTTTTAAGGCATTATAGGGAAAAAAAAATGTTATAGCCACTGAAGCAATTCATGAAATTATTAAATATGAAGGAAAGGTCCTTGACCACTGAATGGCTTTGGTTTGAAAAATTTAGCAGTGGAGAGAGGACGGAAAGGAAGAATGGCTCCAGGCAATCATTTTGGTCTTTATGAGGTCCCGCAGGAAGGTGTTGAGTCATACCGGTCCACAAGTACTAGTGGAACATGGACCCTTTCTGAGAATGTGGAGAGTTGAAAGATACTGATAGTCGCCATCATCATTTACTGGCAAAATCCGAATACTCATAAGCAATGGCTAGATTGAGGTCTAACAGCTTTTCCGGTTGCTTGTAAAAATAAATTGATGGTTAGCTTTTCTTTCTTTTTTTTTTTTAATTTTGAAGTTATTATTAATCAGAAATTAGCTCCTGATGGTTGCTCTATGAATTCTGATCTCCATTGCGAACAACTGGAAAGGTTGGATGTGAAGTTCTTTGAACTGTCTATCCTGCTTTGGTCTACTAAAAAGTTTATTTCAAGATAATGCTTGTCCTCATACTTTTCCAAAGAAAATTTTAAAAACTTCATGAGCTCGAACTCCAGCCTTATCCACCATATGGTCCAGGCCTTACTCCATTGGATTACTACTTATTTCAATCCATGACCCATTTTCATCAAGGGAAAAAAATTGGTAATTTTGTAAAAGTTAAAATTACAGTCCAAGAATTCTTTGACAGCATCCCAAGGACTGGTATCATCAAATTGGGATCAAGCAATTGGCTAACAGATGGCTAATGATGGTAGATAACAATGGACTATACTTTGTGTATTAATTGTATTTTACATCAAATAATACAAATATTTGGTTGAAGATGGTCATTTAAAAAAAATTTATACACCCCTTTACTTTAAATGATCATAACCTATTTAATTCGAATATGTTATAATTTAATAATTAATTTAATATTAATAATCCTTCTAGAAAATGTGCTAGAAAGATTAGTAATAATTAAGCCATTTATATCATTTCTAAATTAAACCATCTTAAAAAGTAGTAACTAAAGTCACATTGAAATGTTTCCTGAGATGCAGAGCAAGCACAGTGATATATGAAGCTCTACATTCTGAGCAAAATTTATTGGTGGTTATTGCCCATGCACTCACTAGAAAAGCAATTCAAAATAGAGTAAAACCTCACTCACTTTAGCTACATCAAGTTTTAAAATGATTTATGTTTCCTTAATTGAGCAAAAACCATGACCTTCAGATTACTTATATTTTTTAATTTAATATTAACAGAACACCAATCATTATGAGACAGGCTACCAAGAAGGAATTAGGTAAAACATGTAGCAGGCACCAAACAAAAATTTAGGTTCTCCCTTCATTACAGTATTACAGATCGATTAAACCTCTACATCAACCTCTACATTAAACATCTAGCTTATACTTTATAGAAAAGTTAAAATAATAAAAGAAATATTCATAAATGTTTTATAAATTATTAATATCCTAATATGTTGAAAAAGATTGTCACTAAACCTCAAGTTTTATGTAAGATTAATTTATTTCATAACAATAATAACAAATTATAATAACAATATAAAAAATAAATAAATTTTAACTATTGCATGAATAAGTAAATGAATTATCATGTTTTAAATTGAATTGGAAATTTTAAAACTTTTAAAATTTTTTTATAAATTTCATACAAATAATGCAATTAATTTGTATAAATTATAAATAAAATACAAATACAAAAAATATTGGTTTTTGCTTTAAGATATTTCCATGTTCTAGACCAACCATAAAGACATCTTTCTGGCGTTAATGGTCATCAGGTTACCATGCATTTAAAAAAAAAAATTAGAGAAACCAATTATTTGCAGTTTTCACAATATATCGCAGTGACATACCTGTCAGTTAAATGTTGAGTTAAGAAGATAGAGGAAAAAATGTGGCGGTATGTCGAAATGTGACATATGAAACAAAAGTTGACTCTAAAATAGAAGAATATGGAAAACCAGAACAGCAATGTAAGAACATCAAAAGAAAAAGAAAATGACACAAGCCCGCTGTCCATCCAAACTTTCCAAATATAATGAAACTACATTAACAGGTAAACATGAGGAAAAAAATGAACCTTCTTTGAATAGCATATATTTGATCAATGTTAACTGGTAACCCAGGGCATCATACAATTTAACTGCATTACGCCTTATTTAAAACAAAAACATTTAAGCAGCACTTACTGCATATCTATTTGTTTGTACACACTCTAGCCTCTGCAATTTTTAAATTTATGTAATGAGATTCAGTACTTAAGCTTATTTTTTCAAACCACTGGATGAGTTTGTCAATGGCTAACATCATTTGAGGGGGAGTATAGAGGAGACCAAAACTTAAAAAATTTAATAGAACAAAATAGTAGTAAAATATAATGTTATANAAAATATATTTAAAAATCTAATTTGAGTAGGCTCTCATATTTTTAAAATATAGACACCACACTAGATACTTAGGCTTTCCTTGAATGAATTCATTTTATTACAAAATTGGATTTTAAATTTGATGAGAGAAGGCCTCGTGACACCATTCTTCAAGATTAAATGACCATTATCACTCCCTGGAGTCTACATCTGCTTGACTTTAGAAAAAAAAAAAATTTGCTCATCTGTGTAATAGTCTGAGGAGATAACTTATAGAAATGTAATCAAATCATCATTAAATATTCCCAGTTTCCCTCCAATGACCCTTAGTGGTTGCAAGGGAGGCTAACACAGAAAAAAAAAAAAAAAAAAAAAAATATTCCCAGCAGCCAAAATCCCAACGTTAAATCTAATGAAACTTCCTACATTACACTAAGGGATCTCAAAAGATTTCTATTCCATTTGACAACTTATATTCTTCCTCTTAAATAAGATTGGAACCATGTAAAATGCTTTACCAAAGCCAAGAGAATATAATTTACTTGTAGTAATCCATCGAATGAATCTCCTACATGAAATCTGAGACAGTATGCTTTCATCCAATTATTATTGATTGATTGAAAATGATAATTATTATCTTACTTAGGCTATATCTGATTTGAAAAATAAAAAAAATTTTTAGAGGGGTTTTACCTAGACCAGCAGCAATTTTAGATGTTTAGCATGCTTTCTTTATAGGCCTAACTTGGAATGTAGAAAAATTATTTGTCCTCTGATTTCTTCCTCCACTTAGTGTTCCTGAGCTGTCGGCTTAGTATCTGCTGCTTCAAACATATCTGCAAACTCATTGACTACCAAAACTGGTTCTAGTAGAGGAACCAAACTGGAGAAATTCTAGTGTTTTTCTACTGTAATCTTTGGACATTTTTGTTTAGCACTATTCACAAAGCACCAAAAAGTCTTAACTGGAGCACTGAGTAATTGAATAGAATGTTCACAAAATTCTCTACATTCAGTAGTGTTTCTAGCTTTAACATGCCATCTCAATTCAATGAATTCCATACATACTTATCCAAGCCAAGTTAGCCTTTGAAGCCTTCCTTCCCTAATGTTGAAATAAGTAATATGAAAAGAGTGCATGGTAATGGCGCCGGGAAGCTTTTTGATTTAAATGTATTGTATGGATAATACTGTGAAACACTTCAGATTTCATCTAAGCCAGCATTTGAGAATAATGTTCATTATTCTGTTTACTTTTCCATAATCTGTGTTTTAAAACCTTCATAAATTTTTTTTTTTTTTTTTTTTAATATTAAGAAATTATTAAGCTATCAAAGCTTGTACTCATGAGATAGTATAAAAATAATTTTAAAAAACTTGAGAGAGAGAGGAGTATTTTAATTGAATGTCATAGCTAAAATCAAATCAAAATTATTAAATTAAAAACATTTTTTAATTTAAATGAAATTCCAGTAAAAGCAAAACCATATAAAAGATTTGACAGTAGTTAAGACTAAATATACTCAACTGAATGACTACATATTAAAGAATGAAATTGAAGCAAAATTGAAGTGAAACAAATAATTAAAAAGATAAGAAGGTCCTACCCATAGATTTATTCCTACAGTTAATAAACTTCACTCATCACCATTTATTAAAGTTAAATATCCTAACTTAATGTCATTTCCCTCACACTAGCACCTCTGCAGTGTTTTAACTGCCATAAGTATGGACAAATCACAGGCACCTGTAATGTCACTTCTCCTTACTACAAAATGCTCACTTGTGCTCAGGAGAAAAGTACTGCCCCTTAGGTTCATTGTCAAAATATCAGTGAAACTAAATCACCCATTTTGCAAGAACTCTCCTTCTCAAGACTACCAAATAATCTTACACAACATCGACACTTCTTCTTTAAGAGAGCCACATATATATATTTAATGAACTTGATCTCTAATTTCCCACAGCACTGCTTTTCCAAGACTCAATAATAAAGAGAGCCCTATATCAAAGTAACCCTCAGTAAATATCTAAAACGCAATCTCCTCCTGCATTATTCTTAAATGTTATACATCAAATGAAAAAAAACAAAAAAACAGTTAACTATTTAGTCGGCTCTAAAGCTTTAAAACAGATGATACCATGTAAGCATTGAAAGGAACACCAGTTCACACAATGGCTAGAACATGTAAAGCAGAACTTAAAGCAATTAACAAAGCACTGAACATTGTACCTCATATCACAATTAAGAATTTTAATTTGAATAAATTTTATGTATGAAAAACAGCAATAAAAAAAAAGGGCCAAATAAGAGCAAACAATTAGAAAATCTTTTAACATAACCTCAACAAAATGATAAAATTCTGTCCTGAGTACATGAGATCCAAAAATTATCTTTCTTGAATTCATAGAGACTGACTTAAAAGATTAATGAAAGCCATATTTTCAAAACCCTCCTCTGCAGACTTTATGTGGTTGTAGGCATTCACCCCATTGGTGAACTTTTTTTTTCTTTTCTTTTTAATCCATATATTTATTTACAATCTGTATATATAAAATATGTTAAATGATTCCCATAAGTATAATTACTGATTTTAGACAGAAGAGAAGTTAGCTATAACCTAGAAATTCTAAATCAACAATTGCATAGGGTACTTTTACATGAGTTACAGAGATAAAAATAAAAGAAATAATAAAATGCTTGTGTAAAGACTATTTACAAAAGAAAAAAAAACAGCACTATCAAGTGAAACTTTTATTGAGATAGAATACCTCTTGGCCACTGCCTTTAAATAAGCATAGGAAATTCAAAAGTATCATTTCAATTGATAGTTAAATTTGACTTAAAATAATGCATTTACATTAAATTTCAATGTTCTGTACAATAAAATACTAAGTAATGTAATAATTTAAAAAAAAAAAAAAAGGAATGAATAATTTAAAAAAATATTAAATTTTGAAAATTAAAATTTAATTACTTATTTTCAAGTATAGACTCACATACACTTATTGCACTATTCACTACACTTTTAATATTCTCTCTTGCACAAACATATTTGTTTTTATTAGGAACTTTGTCAAGTAGGTAGTCGCTTCTGTCAAATCCCACATACTTAATGTTCCATAAATTAAATATACTTGAGGGATATATCTTTGAAACCATTCCAAAATAGAAATTTCCTTACCAGATTGCTTCAATAATTGTCATGCATTATTTACAGTAACATCAATGAGCAATGTAAAAATAAGCCAATACCACTTGTTGCTCCTCATAGTAATTCAGAATCTGTTCATGTCTTTATCGATACGATCAGAACCACTCATAAATCTAATATATATTTTAAGCATTTTTGGTTGAGATATATTGATAATTTTTTTCTTAAATGTACATCTTTGCAGTAAAATTGTTCCCACGTCATCAGACATTGACACTATGGTGACAACGTTATTGCCCATTCATAAAACTAAATAAATAAATTTGCACATCTATATCTAACTGTAGTCAGCAAAATTAATGTATTTTCCTATTTAAAGAATTCTGTCTCTTCTCAAGCCCTTTGACACTATGGCACAATTTATATTCTCCATTGTGTCCCAATGTGATTTTTTTTAAAAGTAAAATATGTTATTCTGATAATATTAAGATCCAAGAAATCCTCGATCTTCACTACTCAACATTGAATTTCTCATGGGAGCATTTTTTTTTTTTTTTTTCATCAATGTCTAGCAAGCCCTTCCCACTGTTAGCAGTCAGTTCATTTACTTTAGAAGGCATTATGAAAATACTGTCCATTTCTATCAGGCCTCATCTTCAAACTGGTATGGAATATCTTCATTCAACTCTAAAATTTGCATACTTTCTTGCAACATCAGTCTTTCAGATCTTTGTTTGCCCTAAAAATATGAATTTACATTAAGAAACAAAATTTAAGACTAATAAATAATTATTCTACTTACCAAGCTTGAAAATTCAAATTGAAAGATAGCAATTTTCGAAATTACACAGGACAGGCACTAAGACACTCATAGATTAAAGACTGGCACCAAACAGGGAGAAGGGCTGTAGAGACAAAGTCAATGGGTGTTGTGGCTGGTTCGGATACGTAGGAAGCATGAAAAGGCAGGAAAGGCGAATGGCTACCCATTACATATAAATTACATTCGCCCTTGAAGGGCCAATACTTTAAGTATTAGTATATAAAATATTAATTCAAAAATTATTCCATTAATTAAAGTGTTGCAGTATCAGTTTGTAGATTAATTTTAAACCTGACTCTTGATTAAAAACATTTTTTAAATTACATTCACCATCATATTTATTAAAATGCAACATATTTTAGTATTAAACTTCTAAATTCTTAATTATATTTAGAATTAACTATATAAACTGGATGTTGTTATCACCAAAAATTTATTTAGAGAAATTTTTATTGTTTAATAGTTACATTGCTTAAAATCATTGGATTCCCAATACAGGATATTAACAGACAATATTATTTTACAATATTAAATGTTTCATTGTTATTCAGAAAATTGAAAAAATGACAGGAATGTTTAAATACAAATATCCATAAACTATGATGCTGAGTAACGAATCATTAAAAACTTATTTTTAATTAAATAAACCTGATATATATATATATATGAAATTTCCATATTTTTTCTCTTTTAGAAATTTGCTTTGAGGATTTTTTTATCTATAACTTATGATAATTAATTTGTATTCAGCAATGTTTTAATAACTTATACACTTTCACTGACCTGCTCCGAGATAAATCAGTACCATAATTTACTTGGCTAAATATTTACATAAGCAGGCTGAATGAGTGAGAAGCACAACTTTTTAAGGCGTGCTGATTAAAAAGGAAAATAAAAAGTGTTATTTACACAAATTTTACGATAGGTTAGTAACAAGGGAAACCTATTCTGTTGAACAAATATTTACTTAAATACTAAAGCTCTATAAATCACAAAGCCAGTTTGAAAACAATACATGAGGAAACAAAATTGTTAGAGTGACAACTGTCCTGTAAATGTTACTCAAAACAATTTTAACTGTTGCTCTCTCTCTCTCTCTCTCTCTCTCTCTCTCCCTCCCTATCTTTTGCTCTTGGCTTATGAAGTTAATTAATTAATTGTTTCACTTAAAAGATTCTGTTTATTACTTATTCATTGATTACAAATAAAACAAATGATATATCGCAACTTATAGAATTTTTTAAGGAAAGTACTGTTTTTCTTTCAATGAAATAACCTGAAGATGTTCTTCTCAATAATTAAGAATTATAGGCATTTTTCAGTTAGTCTATAAACAATTGTATCCAAATTTATGAACTATAGCTAATTTTACTCAAGATACTGCAAACAAATTCTGTAGGAAAAAGAGACTGCACAGAAGTTTTGTCCTATCAAATGTATTTGCTACTGGGGCGCCGGGATAGCTCAGGGGATCCGTACGGGTCTCGCAATCCTGACGTCGCGGGTTCAAATCCCGCCCAGGTCAATCGATTATCTATAATATAGAAGGTTGTCCTGAGCCATGGGTGTTTAAAATAGGGTGGCAACCTGTAGATAGCCCCTCCCTCCAATGACCCTT
>KZ807562.1:345127-361516 GCA_000696205.2 Oncopeltus fasciatus
TTTTTTTGTTTTTTTTTAGAATGAGAAACTTATCAAGACCTAAATTTTAGGGGGCATCCTGTAGGATGTGGGTTCTTACTTGTCAGCAAAGATGTGTGGGTTGCATTAATTTCAGATCTTCGACAATGTCCTTTTATGGAGAGCGGTAACTTTTTAAGATTAATTATGGATAAGCTGGTTCTAATAATGAGTGGTGAGGCTAAGTTTAGGTCATATAACTTTCTCAAAAAAATTCATAAATGAACAATGAAGAAAAAACTTCAAGCTTAAATCTCTTTAATAGAACCATTAGAAATAATGATAGTTTAACTTATTATTAATATAGTTAGAATATAAAATAAACTTACTTCATATGCTTAAGCCGCTGCATAAATCGGTGCTTGTGACGATGTGTGCGAAATTTAGGATTCTGAGCTGCAAGAGGATCAAACTGCTGCATATTAACTAGGCCATCATCTGGAAGCACTGTCTCAACCCAAACACGGCAAATGTTATCTCGACAAGATGTGACTAACATATTTGAGACGGAACCTCTGGAAAATATTATTACTAATAAATAAATATAAATGTACTAATTCAAGATTGAAAAATTCTAAAATTAAAATAATTCATAAAGAATTTAGTATAAAAACATAATAAAAAGACTAAATTCTCATATCACAACGTCATAACAGCTTCTAGCAAAACTTTAGTTGATAAGTATTTTTCTAGTACAACACACACTATTTCCTTAGCTCCCAGCAATCTAGTTGTTTGTAGATATCATTATCAACAAAGATTTCATCATTTTAACTCTAACATCAGTTACATCAATGCACGGAACAAAAGAGGATATTTGAAGTAAAATGTTTCAAGCAATACAGGTTTTTCTTATTCTTTTTAAAACACATTTGTAACTCATACTACTGAAACTTCTTATTCAGGGGTTAAGGGGGAGAGCACTTAACAAATAAGGTAAGTTATGTACTTGAACAATAAACATGCAAGAAGTTAAGATTCACTCACAAAGCCAAATGTCAATGATGATAAATTTATCCATTTATTTATGGAGTTTCAAAATATTTACAGGATGGACAGAAGATTGAGCCAAGATATAATTTTGCTAATATAGAGATTTTGAATCACTTATACGCTACAATGAAGTGTTCTTAAGATAATGCCCTGCCACCAATGCCTATCATGATAGCCGACCAGGTAGAATATTTCCTAGGAGGCACTTGTCACATATATTTATGTCAACATTTAGGTTTCAATGAATGTAGGTTGTGTATTCATTCCCACATTTCTTAAATTACTATTGTACTAAACAAAATAAAAATCTATAATGATATGAAGAAAATGAGAGCATACATATTCAAAATGTTAAAAATATTATTTTGGAACTCCAGCAGAAGTACAGCCATAATATGCTACAAAAGATTGTTGCAATAATTTTAAGAATAATTAATGCCTATTTTTACAACTTAATATTTTAGAAAGTTGAATAAATAATTTTTCTGATCCTGGCTGAAACCCTAATTCTTCCAGCATAATACTTGAGGGCCAACCAACTTCCAACTGTTTAATAGTTAAAGTTTAGGTATTTGTAATAAGCTAGTAAAGTATCGTTACACTACAATAGAATATTATTGTTTAACTATGGCCTGATAAATAAAAAGCTTATAGATAAAAATAGCTAGAAAAATGATAAACAAATAATAAAAAATACCAAAATCTACAGATTTTAATAAGTTTTTTTTTTTTTGTTTTTTTTTTAATATTATGGGTTACGGGTCAATAATAATTAAGAACTGAAATAAATTGAAGTATGAGTATGAATAAATTATGAAAGAGTGATAAATAAATCAATAGATATAGAAAAATTGTCACATTATTCATTTAAAGAACATTCTTATTTACATTTATATATATTTATTTACATAAATATATACTTAATCTTCTTAAGTTGCAATAAGACATNATTTAAAAAAAGTATATTAAAAGTATATATTTAAGTAAATAAATATTGCTTGTATACATTCTTTATACATATATTATTGTGATTTAAATAGGTAGTAAATTAAAAAAAATTATTTGAAGAAAAATGGCAAAATCCACTTTAATGTAGAACATGTTCAGATAAATTAATGAATTACTTCATTAAAAAGCAAGATTGATGGTGGAAAAAAAATTATGAATGAAAAAATATTTGGGAACTAACATAGACTATTACTACATTTTTTGAGGGGTTAAGAGTACTATTAATTAATTAAATGAGGCTATACTAATTTTAAAGTGACAGTGCCAAAATGAAAATATTGAAATAATCACAAATGAAAAAATATGAGACATTTCATTCATTATTTCTTTATAAAAGTTCACTGTTTCAGATTTATTTATATAATATTAGTCAATTCGAATTTCATTATATGGGCAATGTACTAATTTTAAAGTACAATTATCTTCAATTTGGAGTAAAGCTGACATGTCTTTGCAAAAATGCGTTTGTTTATATTGTGAAACATATCCCCTTAAGCAGAGGGAATCAGAACACAGGAAGATGCAAATGAATCAACTTTAATAGAAAAATGTTTTTGTTTTATTTTACTGTTTTAAATACATTTTATATATTTTGTAGATTTGGGTGTCTAGCATTATTCCTTGTGAATTTAAAAATCGATTAAATTATCTCATTCATTGTCATGTTAAAAGATATTTGACTTATATTTTATATTACTTATTTTCTTATTCATTAAATTCATTGAAGTGTTTCTTCTTAAGCTGGCTAATAAGTAAAAAATCAACTATAAAATTCTTGGAAGAATTATCTTTTTTCATTAGAACACTATTACCACTCCTCTAAACTTATTTATAATAGTTTTATTTTGCATAATTCCTGGTTCCAAAAAATAACTTTTCATTTGCAGCATAGAGATGGTCTGAAATGAAGATTTTTGTGCTCGACAACGATTTTTGGCAATCTGGTCTAAAGAGAGATGAAATTTGCGGGAGTTTAAATGCTGACATCCATTTAATCTTTGTCCTATAGTTCAAAAATTTAACTATAATTGGACTTGTCCTATCACTATTTATTGATGGAACTCTGTGAGCTCTTTTTATTTCGCCAGACAAAAGTCAAGTGTCATTATTTGTTCTTTTGGATTCAGTATTCCAATTAACTCAATGTTATTGAGATCCATTGCTACAATTCATTCATTTACTTACTTAGTTACTTTGGAAAACTATTTGTTTTTAAGAGAACTTATTTCATGATTCAGTTCGGAGTTGTCATTTCTAAGTTTTTTATTATTGCCCATAATAGCGTTCACCTGCTTAAAGACATAATCCATTTTATCGGAGCAAAATTTTGCCGTTTTCTTGAATTTACACTGTAATACAGAGAAGTATTTATTTTGTTCCCAAAATTGTTGTAAAATAAAATTATGCAACTTGGATAAATTTGAAACAGGAGTAGATGAAATTTAAACTGAAGTTTCTTTGCAAGATATGGTCTATTGACACTGTCCACAGAGCACCATTTTTGTAATGATAGCTATGAGGGACATGGTAAGTGCTGGAGGAGGGGCAGGGAGGAGTGGCTAGTCCCAAGAGGCTTATGCCATAATATAAAAGTAAGATAACTATCCTCATTTCTCCTCAAGTGACTGGTCCATCTAAAGAATCTATTTTGTAGCCCCTTTTCAGATACAGTGATATACAGGAATAAGTTTCTGCTGGCAAATATGAAGCATTGAATCTAATTAAAGTATGCATCATGTGCAGATGGAAATAACTTTATCAAGCCTATTTATGGTGAGTAGATGAACTTTTCAAGTTGTTTTCGCAAACTATTTTTTTTTTTTTTTTTGCCTCCATTTAAAAATTGGATTAACTAAGGACAGTGAACCCTTTAATTATACATGAATGAATATTATGTATTGTTTCTGAAAATAATCCATAGTTGACAGAAAGAGAAAACATCAATAACAATCAAATTAAAAAATATAAAACAAGAGATTCATCTTTACTAAAGCACTTTACTGATCAGGAACCATCATACTGATAACATGTGCTTGCCCTAATCTTCTTGAAACGATACCTCATAGATGTGGTCTGAGCACTACCATATTTTCACCTTAATTCGAACCATCAAAATGAATAATAACCAATTATTTTAATGGTTAAATTATTACTTGGGCTGATTGGTTACAAATTAGAGTATTTTTACCCAATCAGTCCATGCATCTTTCATAGTGAAGCCTAAAGCTTGATTTTTTCACTTTTGATCTGATTGGAGACACTAAAATCTACAAAAGATATTCAAAAGCAAATAACTAAATACTGAAAAACACAAATATGTAAATTAGTTAAATAATTAACAAATTAATTGCTTTTAGACTTCTGCAATAAAGTTGTTCAAAGAGTTTAAAATTCTACGACCTTGCAGATATCAAGAATCCAAATGAGGAATTCCTTCAATGAGTACTCAAAGAGGATGCAGCATTCGTGGCTACTACCACACAACAAAAAAGGTTACTGTAGCAGCTAATAATGCTAACTTACATCTATATGGAATATGGACTGTGTAAACTCTACTGTTGGACTTTCATCATAGCTGACCAAAGGCAGTTATTAAATCACCTGGTTCATAAAGAAGTATAAAGGAAAGACACTGGGACACTAGATAAAGGAATCAATCTGATCGCCACATTTGAAGATGACATCTGAAGCTTTGAGATTCAGGGATAAGAGGTATTCTCCAGAATCTATCAGATTCAGAACATATTAAGATAAATTAAACTTTTGCTTAAGAACAGGAACTATTAGCAATTAAATAATCTACAAAAAATTTCCAAGACAATTAGCAGGTCTCCATAATGAAGCACAAGCTCTTGTTCCATACTTCTACCCAGACTGCTCAAAATGGACGTCAAACAATATAACAGTACAAGAATATAAATCTAATCTAACTGCATCAGATACACTTTTTTAGTTGGATAGAATCAATGTACAAGATGGTTTTTGACTTTTGCAGCAGCACTGGGCTGTAAGAACTGAAGAAATCAAGCAAGATTCAGCTGAAGTAGTAAAAGTACACCAATGTGAAGAATCCTTTGAAATGGGCACAGCTAGCACATTTCTTATTACCTATACCTATTGGTTTCCACAAACCCACTTTCGAGAGGCTTCATAGTTTGAGACATACTGGACTCAAATCACACTGAAATAGATTGTTTAATAGTTGGCCTAATAAGAACCAGGAATATAAGGGAATGGGCACACCGAGCCAATGAACAAAAGTGACTATCTTAAAACAGCATCTTTAGTAGCATTCCTGTACATATGGACATAAACCTTAATAAAACCTCTCTCGCCTTCACATTACTTGATTGTTTGAAGCAGTTCTCCAAAATGACATCATTGTACGAACAATGCAACATGTTATTACAACCATTGAAATGCTCCATATGAACTGCTAACAGGAATTATTTTTCCCTCGGAACCTTACAATGTGCTATTTTTAATCTTTCCATAAAAAATAAATTTCACCATAACATATTAGCTAAAATGTAATGCAGAAGTAGAAGCTTTGCTATATTGAAGAGAACCCTGGCCGAATATTTAGATGAGGAAAAAAAAAAAAGAAGAAGAAAAAAATCTTAGTACAAAAAGCAAAAAGTAGAGATTTCAAGAGTAAGCATTAATAAGTGAATTGTAATATTTTGGTATCAGATATGTCACTGCCTACTGCTGGGGGTATGAATGTACTAACTAATTAACTAATAAATCTTGAAGTACTTACTTCGGCATGTATTTACTTGTTTTTCTCCATGATAGCTGAGTAACAGCTCTGGGATGGGAAATATAAACAAAACCATAATTCAATTCATTGGTAGTAGACTGACCAAATGTTACAGTATGTTGATCAGCACTTTTGGTGGGGAATAGCACTGAAACATATTGAAAATATCACTAATTAATGAAATGTAAAACTGTTTCCAAACCTACATAACTCCTTGTGGCTAAACCACAAAAAAACAAGTTTTTTTAAAATTGTATTGTACTTCACTATGACTTTTTCTAACATATGTGATTTTATAGTACATTTAATGTGCTTAGATCTGAGTCAGAAATTGAAAAAGGAATAAATGCTGTATGGTGTTTGAAACCAACATCCATACTGATTTTTTTTCTACAATTAGTTTCACAGTAGTCCAAGAATACAATTAGCAGACATTCCATTGGAAAATCATGATTTTCATTAATTTGAATCATACAGGGAGCCAGAAAAGAATCTAACTACCTCAGCCGGGAATCAAACCTGGGTCTCCCACTTTTAAGGCAAATGCACTACCAACTACACCACCATGGGAGAGGTTCTCCGCACCTCACTTTGAGTCTGACCGCAAAGTATGACGACGAATATTTCGTCTTGTACTTGGAGGAACTAAAATTGCTAGCTATTTATTAGACTCCATTTGGCAAAGGGCTACTACCTGACATTCAAACCATGATGAAAATTGTGGTAAAGTAATCCCACATTTCATTATTAATTTGAATCTCACAGGGAACCAGAAAAATGAACTGTGGAAGACCCTGATTCGATTCCCGGCTGAGGAAGTGAATTTTCTTTGTGGGCTCCCTGAACAATTCAATTTAATAATGAAATGTGGGACTACTTTAGCACAATTATCCATCATGATCAAGTTATTCATATTAATCTTTGATGGGGCTATTGAGAAATTTCAACAGATCTTCATTGATCCTACATTGGAGAAGCTAAAAATTTGACAAAATACATTTTAAAATAATGAAATCAAATTCAGCACTTAAGTTTCTTTTTGCAATCATTTTTTATGACTTAATTAATGGCTAAAAATCTAAGGAAGAGGTGAGAAGGAGACCAAAATCTAAAAGTCTTTGTTATTATTAAAGTTAAGAAAAAAATATAAGAACAAAATTGGATAAAAAGTAATTTTATAACATTTTAAGGAAAAATTCACATTAAGAAATATATTTAAGCATGTTAATCTGCAAAGCAGTGAATGGTCAGAGCTCCTTATTTATAAAATATATAAATCAAATTTGGAATTTAGGTTTTTCATCATAAACTCTTAAAAGAATTCATTTTTTCTAAAATACGAAAAGGAAACCAAAATATTTAATTGTAATATTTATTAAGTGAAATTAAAAATAATAGGTGTAAAATATATATATATATATGCATCTTTCATAGTGAAGCCTAAAGCTTGATTTTTTCACTTTTGATCTGATTGGAGACACTAAAATCTACAAAAGATATTCAAAAGCAAATAACTAAATACTGAAAAACACAAATATGTAAATTAGTTAAATAATTAACAAATTAATTGCTTTTAGACTTCTGCAATAAAGTTGTTCAAAGAGTTTAAAATTCTACGACCTTGCAGATATCAAGAATCCAAATGAGGAATTCCTTCAATGAGTACTCAAAGAGGATGCAGCATTCGTGGCTACTACCACACAACAAAAAAGGTTACTGTAGCAGCTAATAATGCTAACTTACATCTATATGGAATATGGACTGTGTAAACTCTACTGTTGGACTTTCATCATAGCTGACCAAAGGCAGTTATTAAATCACCTGGTTCATAAAGAAGTATAAAGGAAAGACACTGGGACACTAGATAAAGGAATCAATCTGATCGCCACATTTGAAGATGACATCTGAAGCTTTGAGATTCAGGGANTAATGCATTATTTGAGTGGTTCATTTACTAAAACAGATCATATTAAAATCATTTTAAATTTTTTATAATAGTTTAAAAAAAATAATTTTATTTGAATTATATTACAAATGAAAATAGATGGATCTCCCAGGGTGATTTTAACCTTTCACTTAATCATTGTTTTTTATCATATTCAGATGGATTTGGATGGAAGTATCATATCCATACTTCTGATTAGAGTACCTTATCAATAGAAAGTCACCTCATGTTTATTTTTCTTTACTCGTATATTGCAAGGAAAAATAAGAGTAAAGTTAAAGTCATTCTCATGGAATCCAAAACACCCCATCTCCTCATATTTTTTTTTATTATCTTATCAATAAGGAAGCTATTTCAATGTAGTCCTACCCACATTAATTTTCTCATTCAAAATGAGACTTGTACTTAATTTTCTCCTTTCTCCATTTATAGGTTTTACTGTTTTGCAGTCTGCATACATTAGTAAGAGAATTCTTTTTTTTTTCTTTTTTTTTTTTTTTTTTGCCCTCCTATACTCTCACCTCAACTAATTTCTACATTCCCCAATAGTGAAATAATTATGTACAATTTTCACTTATTTCATATTTTTACATTCGTATCCTAGTTTTTCTTAATATTTTAATTTCACTGGCTCTCCATTTTATCTTCTTTTAAGAAATTCTAGGGAAAATGGGAAAAGAAAAAAGGGAGCCAATCAGTCTTCCAAGTTTTATTCTTAAATGTCTCTCTTAATATGTGCCTTTTAAAAGTTTTATAAAACATTTGACTACATGACCTTTTTGAACAAACTAACAAAAATCGATTATACTAGGATCCTGTAGTTCTTTGCTGAATTCAGTTATTGCAAACTAATCCAACTGTTTCCAGAAAGAAGCTCATATGTAGTATCAACATATGAAGAACACAAATTTTAAAATTAAATTCTACACATACTATTTTTTTTTTTTTTTTTTTTTTTTTTTTTTGTGTGTGAAAGTGGTATTAAAGAAGATTTTAAATGATTTTTCAATTGAGTCTTCCACTCATAGCTCACTCTTCAATTGGTCAATTTAGCCACAAACTCAACCAAAGGTTAGTGGTTATATTTAATTCTGAATATAGTTTCTTAATCCAGATACTGAGCTACTTATTTCTAATAAAATTTTAATTGGAAATCAAAAGTAAAAGATAGCATTGGTTATCATTTATTACTAATTTACAAACAACTTTTCAAAATTTTAACTGGTACACACTGTATTAGAGGCACTAATTTTTGGCAATTTTTCATAGAGAAAAACTTTATTAGAAGAAACATCCCTTCAAGGCTGAGAAAGAATCTTGGAAAATAGTTTAACTCCATTGGGGCTAAAATAAGTCATTAATTCTTTTCAACTTTGTAAAAAAAAAGGAAGACATAGTTAGAAAAAAGTCGAATTTCCCATAATACTAGAATTATTAGCACAGAGGATAAGGATACAGCTATGGGAATATGCCCAGGGAGAGTAAACAAAGTCAAATTATGCTTCAATCTGAAGCCAAGATGAGATACCTAAAAATTACTAAGCTTTTTGAACAATAAGTTTTACACTCTCAACACTACAAAACTTAACAAGTATCTTTGAAAGATCATTCTCAGTCAAGAATTATGAACCAAACAATTTACATTTCATTCAGGTAAATCATACAAAATATTATATTACTTAGCATTGACAGAAGGGTCTGATCAAAAAGTTCTTATACTAAAGGAGCATTTGAAAAAAAAAGAAAGTTACTTTGGTGTAGTAATTACAACAAATAGAGGGTAGATCTCACTTGGGCGAAATGTCAAGTATAATCATATTCTTTTCCTTAAAGATTGGATCATGATCTTTATCAAACTCTAACTCAGTCAGCCTCTTAATTTTACAGGAGGAAGTGGAGAAGGGACAGAGCATTTATTTAGCTTTGTTGCAGTAAGTAACCGGAGAATGTCCCTAGGATGAGATCCAGTACAGAAAGAGCTCGTTGAAATCGTTATCAAGTAAGATATATGCCTGTTGGTTTGTCAAAACAGGGTTCTAGTTTTTACTTAGTTGCTAAATATCCTATTTCTTTATGTTTTTAGGGTGTTTCATGATCTCTGCAACTTCTCTTGAGATCCAATATCTGTAACCTACCTTTCCTATAACTCAAGTATCTTTGAATACGGTATATGGTCTGTATTCTAGAAATGTTTGGCTATTGCAGAAATAGAGGAAACATGTACCCTAGTGTTCCATATTATTTTTCTGTTATTTTGACAAATATAAAAGAGATTTTCTTCTATTTCTTCTGTGAATTGTACATCAGGATGTAAGTGGTACAGGTGTCTAAGAAGGGAGTCCCATCCAACTGGGCAAATAGTTAAGGTGTTATCTAAGAATCTGTTACAGTGAATAGGTAACGTACCATATCAGCACAAAGAGAACCAAGAGAACTGTATGTTCGAAACTTGTACAGGTCAGCCATTGGACTAAACGAAGAACCCACATATGCCTCTTGAAACTGCTTCTAGTACTTCTCACAGTAATGAAAATATGTAAATCTCAAGCAGACTTCAACAAACAATAATAACTAGCCTTCATAGTAAACATTCTTCTTCAATTATTAGATGATTTAGTTGGGGTTCGGTCAAGGTAAATCTAAAAAAATACAACTTTAAAAAAAGGTGTATTTTTTTAAAAGATTATCTGCTAACGTTTCGACTTACATTGTAAGTCATCTTCAGGGCTGTAGAAATACAATGTCATGAGAATACAATAATAATTGACAATATTATAATACAGAATTACCATAATGTAATGTGATATCAAAAGTATGAATAAGTAACTTTGAAACTGGGAAAAATGTTTGACAGGTTTATTGAGACGGAGGGCTTATGGTTTTTAGAATGTTGAAAATGTTTGAATAAGTTGAAGAAATTTGTTCTATGTCCGCTCTGTCATTAACTGTAAGTTAATATGAACAGTTTTCAGACAAAAGGCATTCCAAAGTTACTTATTCCCAATAATACCCTTCCTTTTACGGAAAAGGGATGTCCTTTTTATTGCCCACTTTTCAAAGAGGCCGCTTTCCCTTTGTACCTTGCGCCTCTTACCTTCTCTCCCACACCCTTCTGCCTCCCACTTTGTTTCTCTGAAAAATTATATTTCCTCTTAGTCATGGAAATGTGAACTTAGGGAAAGGACGTCCTCTCTCCTCTTCATGATAGACAGGTGTGGTAAATTACTGTTTCAATGTTATTCAATTATTTTTTAACAAGTTGTTGTCTGCATGTTTTTCAAATTCTCTTATATAGCTTTCTACATTCATACTTTTGATATCACATTACATTATGGTAATTCTGTATTATAATATTATCAATTATTATTGTATTCTCATGAAATTCTATATCTACAGCCCTGGAGATGGCTTACAATGTAAGCCGAAACATTGGCAGATAATCTTTTTTTTAAAATACACCTTTTTTAAATTGTTATTTTTGGATTTACCTTGACCGAACCCCAACTAAAATGATGTAATAATTATATTTTCGGTCAATAAAACTCTCCATTTGAATTCTTCTTCAATTGTTCTTTCGAGGTTCCTTCTATTGGTATCTTCATAAACAAGGATCTCATATAAAAACTAACAAGGCCTTATTTTCTCATCTTATTACTAATTAATTTTCTTAACAGTTTTAGGAATTCTTCTTAAACTTCTTAGGTGAGATGAAATCTTTATGGCCAGGAATCTAGTAACTTCATGTGCAGGAATTTGGCTAACAAACAAAAGAAGCCTATATATTCTAGGCTGTCTTGAGTCTGAAATTGCAAAACAATTAGAGAAAAGATCTGCTGAGGTTGACTTCTACATGGTTGCTGGTATTTTCTTGTACCCTTAGGATTTTTTTTTTAAGGCAGCTTGTGTTCTATCTATTTACGGTTAATTACCATCTCTAATAGTATGTCTGCTAATGCATTAAACTAATTCTCTCTCATATGTTTAAAATTTCAATATATATTACCTTCTCAGATACTAATCATAAAAAGCTTATTATTCTTTGAAACAATATGGCTTTAATTACTTAATTACTTTCAAACTTTGAAAGAAAATATGATAATTTATGTCTTCCAACTGCAACCCAGTCTAAGAATTTTGACACTTCTTGATTTTTTGGTAAAAATGCCAGAGATTTGTGATTGCCAATAAAAATTGTATTATTAACATTATAACAACTGTTTTGTTCCCTTGTTCCTAGTTAAACATATTTATTAATGTATTCTAATAAGGTAAAATGTTTAAAAAAATAATGTAATATATGACAGTTTAGTGCTTCTGCATGCAAGGATTTCTTTCACATTCATTTATTTTTGGTAATATAAATCATTGAACCATTCATGAAATTGGGTCACCAAAGATTAATATAAACAAATAGTAATAATACTCACATTGTTTGTTTTCAAACCAAATCTTGACAAGCCTGTCATTATGAGATGCAGTAGCAAAGAGGGTACCATCAGGAGAAAAAGCCATATGGATAACAGGAGAAGAAGTTCTACAACTCCAGACACATACCCAACCTCTGTCTTCCTCACCTGCATTTAAGGCTGCATTACCACCACTCAGACTTCCACATGCATCTTCACCAATCTCGAATGTCACACCACTTGAAGTCATACCTAAATAAATAAAATAGGCCTCATCTTAAAGTGAAGCTGTGATAAACCTCAGATCACTTAACACTTAATGGCAATAACAGAAAATATGGAATTCAATCAACAATTAGTGGATTTTATATAAAATTTAATAAATTGAAAATAATGCTAGCAGCTCCTTCTCAATTCCTAGGAGGTAAAATACTGTTTCACCAATAGTCGAGTAAAGAGTTCCTTACATCGTTGTAAACAAAAAAGTTTTTTTTTTTTTTCTTGCGTCATGATCTCTGCAACTTCTCTTGAGATCCAATATCTGTAACCTACCTTTCCTATAACTCAAGTATCTTTGAATACGGTATATGGTCTGTATTCTAGAAATGTTTGGCTATTGCAGAAATAGAGGAACATGTACCCTAGTGTTCCATATTATTTTTCTGTTATTTTGACAAATATAAAAGAGATTTTCTTCTATTTCTTCTGTGAATTGTACATCAGGATGTAAGTGGTACAGGTGTCTAAGAAGGGAGTCCCATCCAACTGGGCAAATAGTTAAGGTGTTATCTAAGAATCTGTTACAGTGAATAGGTAACGTACCATATCAGCACAAAGAGAACCAAGAGAACTGTATGTTCGAAACTTGTACAGGTCAGCCATTGGACTAAACGAAGAACCCACATATGCCTCTTGAAACTGCTTCTAGTACTTCTCACAGTAATGAAAATATGTAAATCTCAAGCAGACTTCAACAAACAATAATAACTAGCCTTCATAGTAAACATTCTTCTTCAATTATTAGATGATTTAGTTGGGGTTCGGTCAAGGTAGATTAAAAAAACACAAATTTAAAAAATGTATTTTTTAATAAAGGATTATCTGCCAACGTTTCAGCTTACATTGTAAGCCATCTTCAGGGCTACTTCCAGTCATGGAAATGTGAACTTAGGGACAGGACGTCCTCTCTCATCTTCATGATAGCCCTGAAGATGGCTTACAATGTAAGCCGAAACGTTGGCAGATAATCCTTTATTAAAAAATACATTTTTTAAATTTGTGTTTTTTGGATCTACCTTGACAGAACCCCAACTAAAATCATCTTAGAAGAGTCCAGTGTGAAACACTGAAATGCTATGAGGTGGTCTAACACGGATTTTTGTTTTAAAATATGAAAAATATTCCGTATGTGAAGGAAATATAGTTCTTGTCTGTTTTGTAATTAATAGGTTTTCAATTTAAGTGTATGGAATACATCATAATAATTCATAATACATCATATTCCACAATTTTCTATATGAAAAAAAAATACTTTCATATTATGTATTTCTTTCTTATATATGTTCAGTTTTTATTTTTCATACATTTCATATAGTTAGTTCATAACACAGAGTTTTTTCATTTAATTTATTTATTCATGTGTTATAACACATAGACTTGTTTCTATGTTACTTTTGTAGGATAGGATAGGATCATGTTCTAGGGCGAAAAACAACAAGGTTATTAAGCCCTGACTGTTGAATGTTACTTTTGTATGTTTTCTTTTATTTAAAAAAATAAAAAACTTTTCAGTTTAAATTCTTCAGTTCCCAAGACTGAATCCTTGACTAATCATAAAGTATAAATATTTATTCATCATCTACCTGATAAATATTTAATTTTATTTTAATATATATAAATTTTTAAGCTCGCATACAACTGTTTAGAGTCAAGAAGTAAGGGGCTGACTATAGGTAGCCAACCTACTAAACACTTATTTACTCTAAACACCTACATTTCTGGATAAATGCCTGCCCAGGGTAGGATCAAACTTAACACTAAGCTCAAGAGTCTTATAGATCCCTTCATTCAAGCCTGCACCACAAAAAGAGAAGATTATAGAAATATGAGTGAATATTATTCCAGAATTCAAGCATTGAGTAATAAGCATACAACAAATGATTTCAGGAATTAAGACATCTCTATTCTTGATATAAATTGATCCTAGGATTATGTATGACCTTAATATACAAGATGAAAAGGGAACTTACTATAATTATCAATGCAATAATATACAAGAGCTCTATTGAATAACTTTGTTACTCCAGAACAGAGGATAGCAAAAACAGTTCTGTAACAGATGCAGTCCTTCAATTCATAATCTTTAAACTTGTTTCTTTGATATTAAAATTTTGCTGATACCAATAGTTATTGCATGTGAACATAAAGTTGCTTTCAACACCATTACAAAGGTTTGTAATAAAAAGCTACCACTAAAACTTTTAAAGTAACTTTGTAGAAAAAATGAATTATCTAATATTATGTTTCATACATATTCTGCATATTATAATAAAAATAATGATAATAGTAACTCATATATTTGAGATGGTTTCATTGATTATCACTAGATGAATTGATTGCTCCCAGCAAATACACACACTAGTAAGTCCACATAGAGGTACTATTTTATAAAAAGTACACCTGTGGATATGGGAGTATAAGAGAAGATAGTTAAAAAAGTACTAATAAATACTATAATATGTAAATATTAATTTATTGGCTTGACATCTTCTATTAGTGTCACCAAGGATTCTAACTAAGATCTTAACTAAGTACGTTATCTAGGTTTCTAAGATAACCTATCTCCTAGAGATTTGCCAAAGAGTTGTAGTTGAGTTAGAAGACTGATTTGAGCATGCTTACTGAAATTAAGGGACATCATAGCCATGACAATTGTTTAATATCAAAGTCACTCAAAAATATTTCTCATTAAAATACATTGAAAAGCACTTGCTTCTTTATTATTTAAGCATTATTTCTTTAATTTAAAATTAAATATCACCAGCATCTTTCAATAATTACAACAATTTTGCCTCCATTACTTTAACAATCTTTGCTCATAAAACTTTTGATTCCAAAGCTTTCACAATAATAGTATTATTAAAATTCTATTAATTATCATTAGATGTTTTTTGTTGGGGTTCGGTCAAGGTAGATAAAAAAAAATGCAAATTTAAAAAATGTGTATTATTGAAATTATCTTCAAATGTTTCGGCTTACATTGTAAGCCATCTTCAGGGCTATCATGAAGGTGAGAGGGGATGTCTTGTCACAGAGATCCCATTTTCATGACTTAAGATCTTCATCTAAGTGACACGATGTCCCCTCTCGCCTTCATGATAGCCCTGAAGATGGCTTACAATAAAAGCCAAAATGTTGTCAGATAATATCAAAAATACAAATTTTTTAATTTGTAAATTAACCCTAACAAAAACATTTAATAATAATATCTACAGTCAAAGAAACTCTCCATCAATTATATTTTTTTAAATTGAAAATCAGTTAGGAAAGTATGAGCACCTTCATTTTCATCTTCATACATGTGTCCAGGTGTATTCTGGTGCCAGAGTTGAAGAACATCTCCCCCAGTGAGAAGGCGAGTACCTTCTAAGTTCCAGGAAAGTGCAGTAATGTGAGATTCTGTCTGCCATGACCCAGTTTCCACCCAACGATAATCTAATTGCTGTAGAAAGAAAAAACATAAAATTGAAATATACAATAATTTATATTGTCTCCATAAGAAAAAGGAACACTTGCAACAATTTGAGCCAAGAAAATCTAGACAAGCATGACAGGTTCTTATCTGTCTGCCTCAAACTGAGTCTGGCACTTCTTGGAGTCATGTTTGCTCCCCTGTGGTCTTTTGCAAAAGAGGCCTGGAGTTATTGAGCCGAGAAAAGGTTAAAAGTTTTTACCATAACTTGTGAAGCTTCTGCCACAAGGTCAGATCCAAGCAATTTATCTCACTCTTACAGTTCGTTTACTTCAATAGTATATTTAAAGGAAATCAAACAATAAAATCACAATAATTATGTTCACGTAGGCTTCGACGGTCATCAGATGTATTTACCGTTTATTCTTCCGGGTTGGACCGTGTCAAGTTCTCTTTTCAGCCTTGAAGAAGCCATCACATGATGTGCGAAAGCTCGGCAAATATCAAAAACTTGACATTCTCTTTTCAGCCTTGAAGAAGCCATCACATGATGTGCGAAAGCTCG
>KZ807562.1:383157-401243 GCA_000696205.2 Oncopeltus fasciatus
TTTTTTTCCCCACAAATTTCAATGCTTTTATGCTGTTATGCTTTTATTACAAATTGTAATATAGGAAAGTGTAATAATAAAGAAACCTATATAGTATCGTATATATAGTTCATTTTAACAAAAGCAGCTAAGCAGAATTTTATGAAAATTTTAATTTAGGTTCTTTCTATCCAGGAATATGAATAATTTAAAATGAACTTGGTCCATATCAACTATAAGCGAGATAAAACAAGAGTTGACTGTTTAAAAGTGTCAGCCCGATGGCCAGACTGTATCTGACACTGACTCAAAGGCTGCTGGCGAGCCGCTTACCATATACAATTTTGTAGATCTTTTTAGGTTCTTCTAGATTTACCTAGAAGATAGGATACTAAGGAGCAAGGATGTCCTATTATAAGTAGAGTGAGTAAAGGTGTCATCGAGAAGCAGTTGGTCTTCAACTGGCCCCTTTCGGTACGGAACTGGTCCACTAATAATGATCTTTTCTGAACCCTCAACATTACCCCTCCCCCCTTAAAACTGGATTGTCCAAGAACAGATATTGACTGAAGGGGAGGATTCGAAGCGACATCCATGCCTGACGTGGTCGAAGTAGATTCTCACGGTCAGAAAACGCTAATTACGACTGTAATCCTTGTGACAGCGAAGATTTTCTCTGTCATCTTTCTTACGACTTTCCGATTTAGACCGTCGTATCCACCACCCAAAACACCAACTTGGGAGTGGTAAGCTCGATGATAGCCAGTTGATGGAATTCTGTTCACAGACTGATCAGACTCCTTCATTCGTACATTGGCTCCTGACGCGATTTCCCAAGGATGATTGATGACCAATCACCAATATATCGTTTCTGATGGGAGTGCCTTGACGACGCGTAGTCCCTGTTGATCAAATTCCTTGATGCCGACGATTTTTTTCCTAAATACTGTAGCTATTCCAATGGATGATCCTAAATCAACTAGACAATGCGCAAGAGCTAAACCTTGGCCAACGCGAAGTTGTCCTTATAATTGGTCTAGCCGATTGGGGTTGTATTAGATCGGATCATGAAATAGAGCATTTTCTTTTTGTAGGTCTAAGCCACTGGTCAGTGATATTTTTTTTTTTTTTTTTTTTGCTGTGTTAGCCTCCCTTGAAACCACTTAGGGTCATTGGAGGGAGGGGTTATCTACAGGTTGCCACCCTATTTTAAACACCCATGGCTCAGGACAACCTTCTATATTATAAATAAAAGATTGACCTGGGCGGGATTTGAACCCGCGACGTCAGGATTGCGAGACCCGTACGGATCCCCTGAGCTATCCCGGCGCCCCAGTAGCAAATACATTTGATAGGACAAAACTTCTGTGCAGTCTCTTTTTCCTACAGAATTTGTTTGCAGTATCTTGAGTAAAATTAGCTATAGTTCATAAATTTGGATACAATTGTTTATAGACTAACTGAAAAATGCCTATAATTCTTAATTATTGAGAAGAACATCTTCAGGTTATTTCATTGAAAGAAAAACAGTACTTTCCTTAAAAAATTCTATAAGTTGCGATATATCATTTGTTTTATTTGTAATCAATGAATAAGTAATAAACAGAATCTTTTAAGTGAAACAATTAATTAATTAACTTCATAAGCCAAGAGCAAAAGATAGGGAGGGAGAGAGTGAGAGAGAGCAACAGTTAAAATTGTTTTGAGTAACATTTACAGGACAGTTGTCACTCGTACNCTTAAATCCAAATTTTAAGTGATAAGGCAAAAGAAGTTCCCGACCGAACAGCACACTGGCTGGAGTCAGGTGTTCTCGTCGACAGAACTGCAGTAGGCAAGTAAGAACAAGTGGAGTTACTAGTCTCAGTTTCTTTGGTGTTCGGAAACAACCTTCGACAAGTATTGTCCTCTTCCGTGGTGGAACTTCTTCAATACCTTTGGCAACTTACATTTCGTCACAATGAGCTGGAATCTCTTGTAATCTTCTTTCGACTCCACAGCTCTCCTAAGCAAACCATTATCCACTTATCGATAGATGAGCAACCTCTTGCCAAGAAGGTCTCCTTCCTCTATATATGTTTCATTGCTTAATGTAAGCCAGGATTCTTGTTCTGTTCCTTTGTTAGATCTGCGCACTCTAAATACCCCACAACGACTGTTTTCCTTCTTATTTTGGCTACTTTGTCCTACTGGCGAGTACAATGTTTGCTGTCTTCCTCACATGGTCTTATAGAAAGCGCGTCAGCGTTTCTGGGAATTGTTCTGGATCGATCGCTAGATTCAAAATAATACTCTCTTACAGTGGTATCCACCTTGCATCTTGTGCTTCGGATGATTTAAATCTTAAGAACCACATCGGTCCACAGAAGGAATTTCCTTCTGACAGATTCCTAAGGTAGTATTCTATTTATTTTACCATAGATATTAATTCCTTTCTTGTTACTCAATAATTACGTTCTGAAGCTGAGAGCTTTACTTAGCTTAATAAACGATGCCTTTTTCTTATCTATCCTGAAGCTAGGTAAGGACATTGATGGCATCAGTGTTGAGTATGAATTTTTCTTTAGGTCTTAAACTTAAAATTGGAGCTGTGGCTAATTTGTTTTTCAACTGTTGGCAGTCATTATCCCAGAGAAAAGTTCACTTCTCCTCAGTGAGTTTGCTGAGAGACTTCGCAAAAATAGTAAATCCTTTCACATATCACCGGTAATAAGTGTAGAACCTTTTCACTTTGTTAGTCACAAAACAATTGCCAGTCGATAACCGTAGCGATCTCCTCCTGGTCTACCGAGACACCCTTGTAAATGACCCTGATAGTTGACTTGTTTTTGAAAGAAGGTAAAATACTTGGGGTTAATTTTTAAGTTGGTGGCTCGCAATCGCGGGAAGACACTCTCTAGGTTCTTTAGATGGTCTGCGATGGAATTGCCGAACACGATGTTATATTCGTCTCTCATAACTTGATGCTATCACCATTCAAAAGTTGTAGGGATGTTACAAAGTACAAATGCTTCCACTGTAAATTGCCAGAGTCCTGTGCCTACTGAAAATGCAGTCTTTTCCTTGTCTCCCGAGACCATGCACACTTGCCAGTTGAAGAAATCTAATGTTGAAAACAATTGACAACCCTCTAGAGTGTCTAATGTGTCGTCTATCTTCGTTAGATTACTATCCTTCTTGGTGACTTTGTTCAAGAGGCGATAATCTACACAGAACCTGTAAGTCGTTCTCCTTTTTTACTAAAACAACCAAGGACTACTTGATGGCTCAATAACATCACCAGTCTCCACCTCCTTAATAGTATTTTCTGAGTCCCAGAGACATAGGAGATGATTATTAAGAGGGTAATAGGATACATCTGAGAGAATACATAGGACAAAGGGGAAGACAGATATCCACTAGACTCAAGGAATTACTTGTGTTAAGTAACTGAAAAATGAGAAATCTGCAATAGCTGAAAATTTACACAACATACCGATAGGAAGATACCAAGGTACTAGCCAAGTTGGACAACTACCAAGAGAGGGCTATTAGAGAAGCTATAGAAATTATCAAACACACTAACAGCATCAACAAAGAGGACGGACACAAACTGAGCAAAAACTGGCACCCAGCATTGACCTACTAAAAGATTCTAACTTCACAGACCAATGATAATCCTCCAAATTTTCCCGGTGCTGATCCCGGACCCTGGAAAGGTAGGCTTCAGCCAAACTACTGGAATCAACTGGTATAAATACCCCTTGTCCTTTTCTTTCTTCCTCACTTATGTTGTAACCCTGAAGAAACTTAGAGCATGATGAGGGAAATCTTGGTTGTTAAAACTAAAGGGACCATTTCTTTCGCTGGAATTATTTTTTTAATAAGTTGTTGTCTGCATGTTTTATAAATTCTCTTACATAACTTTCTACATTCATACTTTTGGTATCACATTACATTATGGTAATTCTGTATTATAATATAGTCAATTATTATTGTATTCTCATGACATTGTATTTCTAGAGCCCCGAAGATGGCTTACAATGTAAGCCGAAATGTTGGCAGATAATCTTTTAAAAAAATACACTTTTTTTAAATTTGTGTTTTATTTGGATCTAACTCGGCAGAACCCCAACTAAAATCATCTAATAAGAAACTATGAATTTCTTACCTTCTTAATTCGTAACTTTTTCTACCCCCACTCCTCAATCGAAATTAAAGATATCTAACTGCCAGTATGTATACTCCGCATACTGTAAATATACAGAGACACATTTACTCCCAACAGATAATTTTTCCGTTCTTAAAAGCGAGAAAGATAAACACCAAACCAAAAGTTATCGTCCAATTTCTTTAACTAGTTGTGTATGTATGGAAAGGATGGTAAACAAGCAAGTCACATGGATCCCAGAGAAAAATCATTTATTGTCAAATACTAAAGAGGTTTCCAAAAAGGCCAATCAAAAATTGACTACCTTATTCAATTTGAGGCCTAAATGGTATATGTGTGATTGAAGAATAACTAGCATTAGCGGTATTTCTTTTTATGCCAAGTTCATAACCCACGAGTACTTACTTACTAAAGAAAAACACCTAAAATGCTCTAGATATAGTAACCACCTTGCAATTCATCATATTATGTGGAGGGTATCAATCAATTTTAGAAAAATTTAAAATTCCCTAGACCTTAAATCAGTCTTAGCAAGTAACTCTAATATTGAGAAAGTTATTAAATTTTGAAAAGAAGTAAATTTATTCAATAAGTCATATCACTTCTAATGAGAACAAAACCACAATCATATCTAATGTTCCTAAATTAATATAATAAAGACAAAAATGTAAAAATGAATATGCAGTAAAAAAGATATGATCAAAAAATTAAATAATATTACATAAATTGCAAATCCCCTCCTTCATAATAATTTATGAAACCAACATTTTACAGCTCTCCAAAATGATAAAAAACAAAGTATCAAATATGAATCAAATCCGTTCACTAAAAGTGATATTTGCACAGTAGATCATGAAATGTGACCACTTAGTTCGATACAGGAACACTTAGTTTCCAAATATTTGTCGACTTGATTAATTTCAAAGTAGAAATAAATTATCTTACTGTTAACAAGGCAAAATAGAAAATCATTATTGGAATATTAAATTATTATTTGACATGTAACAATGCAAATATATATAAAAACCATTGTTTAATGAAAGTAGAAGTTAATAATTTTATTTTTTTAGTGTTTTCATATAACTATGCGGTATATGAAAATACAACTATGTTCTGTATGAAAGCACAAAATGCACTATATGCAGTGTTTGAAAAGAATGTGTTTATTTGTCTTTTCACCTAATAAATTGCTTCAAAGATTTATAAATATTAGATGTTGAAGATAAATGTCTGTTGAATTATGAAAAGCTTTATAAACCTTTAAGTATTAAGCTCTGTTAACCATTTCATGACGTCAATATGACATATCCCTGCATTTTAGCTTAATTCTTAACAGATCTGGCCTTTCTGCTCCCAAATTGTTTTTTTCAAGAGCTCGCCCACAGTATTTTGCAGAACAAAGATCCATATGCTATACACAAATAATTTCTAGGATTTCATCACATCCTAGTGATATAACAATCAACTGTTGGTTATAGGCAGCAAATTATACACTAATTTTCCATTTTAAGCCTGCTTTTGGTTTGTGAGGTTTTAGCATAGAGCAGCTTTTATCGATACATTGCTACTTATCATTATTTATTTAATTATTTAATTGTTTTCAATTGAACAGAACACATATTGATTGTATAAATTACAAAAAATTTCAAGATGAAATATTCTGCAGTTTCAAATTTTCACTTTCTGCTGAATCTGTAATTTTTTTTATAATCAACATTAAGGATGTATTTAGGTAGTTTTACTGTAAAATAATTTTTATAGTGAATATTTGAATTAGTTTACTTTTTTTATTCTCTCCCCTCTCCACTTAATCTCTCTTGGGAATTTCATTAATTTACACTTACACCTTCAAGTTATCACCTTTTTCATAATTTACACTTTTTGCTAATATAAATTTTCAGAACAATAAGATTCAGAATATATAAATATGGTTTAAAGGAAGACCAAATTTTATAATCGTAATATTTTCGGTTATTTGATTTACAAAGAAGTTTACTATACATGATAGGTGTGAAGAGTGATTTTATAGTGGTTTAGTTCAACAAAGTTTTCACAGTAAATGGTTATGACAAAGAAATTTACTAATGTAGCAATAATGGGTGAGCGTTTCCTCACTCTACCTTCCTGGCCAGTCTAGAGGAAACTGATCATACCTTTTACTCTCATTGTTCTATTCAGCTTGTAAATTAGATTTCTTTGTTCACTCTTATTTATATCCATCTTTAATGGAATGTGGGAAATGTACTTAGGTTATGCAGCTCCTGCATGACCTAGAAAAATTATTTTGGGATCGGGAAGGGTCTTAGAATACATGTGAAGCAAAAATTCTTTATACTTTAAAAGCACAGGATTTAATTACATAACAAAGGTAAATGACAATTACTCTAAGGCTTCCCCTTTCTTTTTAACTATTTATTGACATTTTTAAATCCATTGAAAAGTTTATCTTCAAAAGCTCAGAATGCAAATGTTATTAGAAGCATACGGTTAATCAAAGTAGAGCATAGTTTTTAACTCTTATTGACTGTGTTTTGACCATTTCTGTATTTAAAAACAATATTAAACAATGGTCTTCCTATTTGCATTGTCAGCAGCAAAAGAATCTATTTTTGGCAATTATCATAGTCATTGGTTGTTTAAATGGTCTTAACTAATATGCATGTTAGCATTCAGTTCCTTCTTAATATGATCAATAAAAAATTGAAATTAGTTTTCAACACCCCTGTTCAGAGAACTCAAACTAACATCTGAAGAGTACAGATGCTAGCGTGCCCAGCAAAAACTGATATCCATGGGAAAACCAAGAACATGTTAGTCTAAGGTTATGATATGACAATAATAACAACACTTGACTCCTCATTCTGGCCATAGCTCTGAACTTGTAATACTTATGAAGAGAGGATTATCAGGAATTCGGTCTTGATAGTTGAAGAATTAAAAACCAATTTGTAACCAAAAAAGTTTTTATTTTAGCCAACGTTTTGGCCTGAATTTCAGGCTTTCATCAGGGCAAATAGGGTGATGGGTGAGGGAGACATACAAATTAGTTTTTAATTCTTCAACTACCAGGACCAAATTCCTGATAATCCTCTCTTCATAAAACTTTGTGGTAAACAAATTTACCTCCAAATTGTAATATTTCTGGACAATATTAATTTTAAATATATTTTTTAGACCCTGACATGTTTCTTTTTTTTTAAGATGACATGTTTCATTGAGAGCGTGTTGTTACACATTTACTCAATTGTGCTATATAAACTAATAAAAACTTTTTTTTTTTTTTTAGTCTGGATGAACAAATATTTGAGAGTAGACTTAGTGAGCACTTACCTTATTAATACATTGCCTCAAGTCAATTTTGATAAAGCAAATTTTTATTTTTATTTTGATAGTTTTTAAACTGAAATTTTTTTATTCCAAAAAATGATCTCATGAATAACATTTTTCCTCTATTCTACTCTATTATAATACAAAATAACCTACCTTCTCTTTTCCTCTTTCATAATAAATTATTATTTGAATGAAAAATAGTAACTCAGTGCTTAAAAAAATAACAATAAAAAACTTTATTTAGTCATAATAAACTAAATAATTTAAACTATACAATTCATGTAAAAATATAATACAAGGTCTGAGTAGACGTGTAAGTTGTGGCATTATTCACATAAATTAATTAATTTAAAAGAAATTCATATATTAATGAAATAAATGTTTACATCTTTGTTTGCTATTTTACATGGCTAGATAATTATTTACACAAAAGAATACAAATATATTATAGCATTCATTTATCATCTTAAAAATATTCAAATTATAATTAACATAGTTATCTTAAAATATTCTTAAGCTTAATACTTTATTTGCCAAACATATATAACTTAAATTAGCTATCTAAATTTTATCTTTTTTTTCTAAAACTTACATCAACAACGTGATGTAAAATTAAACAAAAAAATAATACTGAAAATAAGGCAATTATGACTAGCTTACTTCTAAAGAAAGGAATTTCTCAAAAAAATACTCTCATTATGGATAGACTGACTTTCACTATATGAGCCTTACTTGTTTGTGTTCTGGGATAACATAAATATAATTATAATTATTTCCTAATAATGTAGGAAATGGGGGAGATAGAACTTTAGATCTTCAAAATCTATTTCAGTGATGCAGCAATCAGCTTTTTGTAATTTGTACATTATGAAAATTTTTATTTCTTAATCTGCTCAGATCATTATATTAAGACAGAACTGAAATAAAATTCTATTTTTGTTCAAAGTATGAACAATTTTAGAGAAAAAATAACTGTGCATGGCAGAGGGGTGCCATTTTATTTATTATTTGGAATCTATGTTTTTAAATTGTTAAATTTAATTATTGGAAAAATTATTGATTTAAAAAGTAATAAATACAATTTTCATACACATTCCTCTATTATGAATTAATAACAAGCTTCACTGGCAGGATAAATAAGTCTGATCTAAATATGTTTGTGCTTTTGAGCTCAACTATTGACATGCTAACATATAACTGACTGGTATACATTTTTATTACTCTTTCTTTTATTTTAAATAATAAATCTTAAAGTAAATTCTCTTCTAAACAAGTCACTTGAAAAACCAAAGAAATTCAGGCTGATTAAGTATTGCATCAGGGAAAAAAGGAACCTAGTATAGAAAATACTGGACTTGCATAAAATTATGAATATATGAGAGTGTCCACACAAAAGCAAATTCCTTCTTTTGCAAAACTTAAACACATTTGGGTGACTCAAATTGATCTAGATATACAGTGGCTTTACAGTCTCAACTAAATTAAATCAGATGTAAGTTATGGTGTTTACAATGTGTGTTCACTAGAAAAACCATTGTGCACTATCCATTGATAATGATGACTTTCCCATTGGAAAGTGCTTAAACAGTCACCATTGATAAATAAGATATTCTTTAAAAACACTATCTACCACTTATATTATCGTACTACTGGACAAGAGCTAAGAAGTACATGATGTAACCCAGCCATTGCAATCCAATCCTTGCGCTCTCTATTTATTATCACATTCCTAATGCAGCCTTTGAAGTTCTCCTTAGTTTCTAAAGTCCCACTTGAAACATTTTCTGAAAACAAGAGTTTTTAATTAAAATTTGATGATAATTCACAGTTGCAGTGTACTATATTATTTGACATTTATATTAAAATGGTTATAAAAAATTTGTATTTCTTGGATCTACCTTGACCAAACACCAACACAAAAACATCAAAAAATAATATCTACGGTCAAACAAAACTCTCTATTTGAAAATTACACCATTATATGTTAAATAAACGTTTGACAAAAGACTAATTATAATGAAGATATTANAATTTAATAATATAGAAAATTATTAAAAACTAATTTCTGACAGTTCTAGCTTGATGTCACTTTGGCTAGTTAGTAACTTTTATTTCCATTTCCCAGTCATATACAAACAGCATAATATAATTTTGGAAAAAAAGTATAAGATAAAACTTCTGGACTGATATGATTTAAAGTTTAATCTTCTTTTATCGTGCAGCATATGTGTTTATATTATCTTATGTAAAGTCATATTTTATTGTATTGAATGTTTTTAATTAACTATAATGACTGAATCATTAAATAATAAAAGATGTATTGCAGTAACTCTTTATTTACATGTATGTTACTTTCACTTAGTCATTATATTTGTCCTGAAATGACTCATTAGAGCAGAAAATAAATAATCCTGGGGAAGGAGCATTTTATTATTTCATATAACTAATGTTACCTGATGTGACATTTTATAAAAGTTAAAAATTATTGCTAGGCTCTTTTTTGGTGGTTAATTTAGTATTAAAGTAATAAAAAAAATTATTTATAACAAGTCATTGGAATGTACTGTCTGTCTTTGAATTCACATTAAAAAAAAAAAAAAAAAAAAAAAAAAAAAAAAAAAAAAAAAAAAAAAAAAAAAAATTGGCTAGTCATCTTCTCCTGCCCTGATTTTCAGTCTGGGTGGCTCCATCTACTAACACTACTACCACTACTACTACTACTACCACTACTCCATGACTAACAAACACAATTTAAAAAAAAAAGTCTGAAAGCAGAAGCTTAAACTATGTACCTAGAGGTTCACATAGTGCAAATTAGTTGTACAGTATAGCAAATGGGAGTACTTTCAAGTGCATGGTTTCAAAACAACTGCTGCATCTGTAAGTTTACATTAATCATTACTGCTCAATCACTGAATTAATTATAAATTTAAAATTAAAACGGCTTTGGTTAGTATATAGATTAGATTTTAAGGATTTAATTATTATTTTACATAATCCAAATAAAAAATAAAAAAAATTTTGAGCATTAAAAATACAAATTTAAATAATGGAAAATTCAACCAATAAAGGTATTTAACTAACAAAATGCCAAATTTTTAAAAAATAAATAAAATGAAATATTTGTAAAATAACAGATGAATGGTTCAAATCATAGTGACAAAATATAGAAGAAGCATTGTGATATGATCATGAAAGACTAGAACATTTTATAATTATTTTGTGGAAATTTACATAAAATCATAGATGTAATAATATTACCAGGAATTCCACCAATGTAGAATGGACTGTTAGTAGTTGCTTGAGTAAGATGTCCATTGTCTGAAAGCCAGTAGCTCTGCTCTAAATTATCAACCCTCAAAGTCAGCTCATCATTTACAAAAGTGGCTTGGATTCTGTGCCACCGATTATCACAGATGGCAAACTCAGAAGAAAGTCCTTGCTCCATACGGAAAGGTCTCCTGTCTCCCATGTCTCCACTCATCACAATCTAGTGATTATATTTACAAGAAAATTAAAAGTATTTCTAGACTAAATTATAATTAAAAAACTAACTGTAAATACATTATCTTTAAATAGAAAAATGCTGGATTGGACCTGAGAAAACTTTACACAGTAATTTTGTTTGACCCAGAAATGTTTACAATTTTTTTTTTAATTAAAACATTAATATTTAAAAGTTACTGTTTTAATTAACGCCTTTTATCTGAAACCGTTCACATTAACTTACACAATCCAGTTAATGACAGAACGGACATAGAAAAAATTTCTTCAACTTATTGAAACATTTTTCCCAGTTCCAAAGTTACTTATTCCCAATAATACCCTTCCTTTTTTCCTTTGTCCTTTCTATTGCCCCCTTTTGAAACAGGCTGCTCTCCCTTTGTACCTTAAAAGAAAAATTATATTTTTCTCTCAGTCATGGAAATGTGAACTTAGGGACAGGACGTCCTTTCTCGTCATCATGGTAGGCAGGTGTGGTCAATTACTGTTTTAATTTTGTTTTTTTCAATAACTTTTTTAATAGGTTGTTGTCTGCATGTTTTTAAATTTTCTTACATGAATGTAGAAAGCTACATTCATACTTTTGATATCACATTACATTATGGCAATTCTATATTATAATATTATAAATTATTATTGTATTCTCATGACATTGTATTTCTTCAGCCCTGAAGATGGATTACAATGTAAGCCAAAATGTTGGCAGATAATCCTTTTAAAAATACACTTTTTTTATATTTGTATTTTTTTGGATCTACCTTGACTGAACCCCAACTAAAATCATCTAATAATAATATCTACGGTAAAAAAACTGTCCATTTGAACTTGAACTTTAATGTTTAAATTGAGGACAAAACATTTTTTACTTCCAAAGATAGAGAAATTGATAGGATATGACAATACCAGTATGAGAAGATAATTTTGAATTGTGATAGATATTATTTATTAATATTAGTGTACATCTTTTCCCACTTAAAACAAATCATTACATATTGAAAATAGTATTGAGAGACCAGAGATAAATTTTCATTTTGTGAAAAATATAGAAATTAAATTATACTATTAAATTATAGGAAAATACACTTAACATCATGACAGTGAACATAAAGCAAGTGTTGGGAAATAAGGTTAAAAAAATGTTTCAAAACATATAGGTTAAAAATGCATAGTGAATATAATGAAGAAAAAGTTCAAGAGAAAATCTATTTAAAAGTAATATTAGGGAAAAAATAATCTCTTATAAAATAAATTACTTACTTTGCCATCGTGAAGTTCAAGAGACAATGCTGGGTATCCTTGTGGTTCAGAAACACTTAAAATAATTCCATTCATTTCTGAAGTCCTAAATTCTAGTTCTATTTCAATTAAAATTTCCATGTTGAATTTTGTTTCTAAAATGGAAAAGAAAATAGATTTAAATCAATCAAAGGATTATTTTCATAATTCATTGATCTTACTTTTATTTACTTGTTAAAAACTGCCTTGGCATATAGTAGTTTTTACTTTTTAAGAATCATATACACCTAATAAAAACTGAAGAAAATTACATTTATTTTAATAAAAATTTCTTAAATTAGCACATTCTAATTTATGAGTAAGCATAAGAGTGTTAAGAAAATGTTTAAGAAATATAAAACCCAACTCTTAAACATTTAAGTTTGATAATATCTGAGGAATACCCTACAGAATATATTTTTCTCTCTAACTAGAATAAAACTTTGTAATCACATGTAATATATTGTAAGCCCACAATATAAAGTTTAATTTTAATAAAAATGGCTAAATCATTTAACTATGTCAGCAACAAACAATTTCAACTTGAAAGAATTCTGGTTCCTTCATATTTAATCCACTTTAATTTGAGCTTTTTTATTTTATTTTATGCTGCTCTTGGAAAGCATTGTTTCTTTCACTCTTATAATCGAAATTTTAAATCACCACAAAATCTAATAAATAGGCTTGCTTGAACTATAATCAGATTCAAATTAAATTCCATTTGTAATTTTACATTAAAATGTAATGCTAAAGAAAATATATTAAAAAGTATTATTTCAAATAAAATACAATTAAAAAAAAACAGCTTTAGAAGAAAAATATTATTATTGTTATTTGGCATATTGAAACTTCTTTAACATTTTGTGAAATATAAACATTTCAGCAAATTATTATGTCTATGTTCCTACATAATGACTCATGAAATCATGGCATGGCATTAAAAAGTGACCCATCAACTTGTAAAAAGATGATAATTTTTATAATAACTAAACATAGACAAAAATTTAAAATAAAATTAGAATTAATTTTTTTTTAAAGTTATAAATAAATTCTTACTATATATGGCATAGGCATCTCCAGGAAAGTAAGAACCTCGCTCAACTTGTGGGAAACATTGGCCAACTCTAAAGGGGGGACTAGTTGTATCACTGATCAAGTGTTCATCTTGGCCATTGATCTTTAGTCCTCTCATACAGCCCTTCCAAAACTCAAGTTTGTGAATCTGAAAACAATATAATTAAAGTTGTAAATATTTTTATAATATAAAATAAGTTTACTAATAAAATCATTATGATTGGAGCAAAGTTTTAATGAGAAAAAAAAGTTGGGAAATTCATTTTAAAAAGGTCTATTTTTCCAGTGAAAGATTTATTTTATTCAGATCTCTTTGATATGAGAGTAATAATACTTCTAGGCTATTATGTCTGTTCATAATAGCACCTGAAAAATTAAGACTCAGAAACTATTAGTAAAAAAAAAGGAGCCATTAGTGTTTTTTCAGTAACTTCAAAAAATGGAGTAATTGAAAAATATGAATTAAGCTTTCATTGCATCATAGTTTCAGGTTGGTTGAGTGAGGAGCTAAAATATCAATACGTAAAAGAAAGAAAAACATTAATTATATTTCTACTGAATAAAACTGCTGCTTACAAACAATTATTTTCAAATAAATTCATAGTGTTTTACTTCAACTTGATTATAAAAATGAATTACTTACAAGTGGTTGTGGAACCATGACTCCCGATTGAGGTAGACCTCCAATGTACATAATATTTCCCACATTCATTTTCTTTGGAGTTTTAGTTTTCTCTGGATCTATAGCATCTACTCGCAGAGTCATTTTTTTATCTTCTTTCTCAAGGACAATCTAGTAAAATATACAGTTAAAATAACCATTTAACTCCTTCAAAAATAGTAATTTTTAATTCATACAAAAGATTAAAGTTCATTTAATTTAATTATTTTATTTTAACTAGGATAGTGAAATTCTTTGAAAAAAGCCTATACCCTTAGAACATATTTTTAAACATTACTTGAGTACTGACATAGAATGAGGAGTCAATCATTCATAAGAGATTCTCTCTTAATTTATTAAAATCTAGTCACAGTGAATTTAAGGTATTTTTGTTTAAATTATGTTATTAATAAACCAATCATAAGCTATTTAAGAGAAATGACTGAAATAATATGTAAATGCTGAAATATTCTGCTTACCTTGTGCCATATGCCATCATTAAAAACTGCTTGAGCAGTGGTTTCAATTTTTCTGCGCCCTTTCAATACAATCTGAATGCGACCATTGCGAAGGGATGCCATTAGATAATGTGGTTGTTTCCCTTTTATTCCCTACAAATAGCATTAAAATAAATAAATCTGCTAAAAATAAATCAATAAATGCATTACACACAAAAGGTTAAGCAGGAAAAATTTTATCAATAAGTCACAAGCCTCTTTCATATTACGAATATTTCTTCTTTTTTTTTTATTTACTGTAGTTCAGTACTTACTGGTATAATAAAGATCAGTCCATTAGGGTAGAAGGTCCTGAAATCAAGTTCCAAGGTGAAGTTATTTTGAAGTCGAGCCCTCCGTCTAAAGCTTATTTCAACATATGAATCAGGGTTATCACCAAACTTGACAGCTCCAGGCTCCACACTGTAACTTGATACCTTATGACAACCTTTGAAACCTCTGACCATAAGACCTTCTGGATCACTTGCTCCTGGGCCAAACCTTCCAATAACTACTTTATTGAGTTTTATTGGCTTCTCAAAACCAACAACCCTTAAAATAAAGATAAAATATAATTAATTTAATTGTAAATAATTGAAAATGTATAAAAACTTTAATTTTCAAGCTAGTATCACAAAATGTTACTTGCTTTTACAATCTTTAAATGCACAGTTACCATTTTTACTGTACATAACTAATTATATTTATTTCCTACAAAGAGTTGTCATATTGTTTTTATTAAAATAGAATCCTCATTTCATTATAATTACTTATATAATACAATTTTTTGTTGTGCACTTTAGTATCTGCAATTTTTAAAATAGTAATGACACATAAAAATAACAATACAACTGACAAGTTGAAGGATATGTTAGGCATTGGTTTCTGGTCTCAGTGTTGCCAGTTTGTAATTAATTAACCCTCTGTTGGACACAACTGATCAGCCAGGCGCAACTCCTTTATTTTGCCTCACTCTACTCTCCATGACGCATAAAGGAAATGCTTTCTAGAAGCTGTTTGGTTTTACCAACTCTAAGTAACTTACTTCTCGTTTACCCCTTGCCTTCACCTCCTGCAGTTGTACAACTTTTGATCTGATAGACTCATTGCACCCCAACTCACTACAATTGTAAAGGTAAGTATCTTCAAAATAATTGTATAAAAACATTTTATAATACTTACTATAAGACTAAATAATGTGGAAGTTATCAATTATTTTGTGAAAAGAACCTGCACTTATTACTCTGGCCTACCTGGAACATTGCTCCCTAAAATGTAATTATATTGATTCTTTCAAAATATTTCCACTATATGGAAATATATAAATATTTATAAGATATATAAATATTCCATTTTCTTGAATGACAAATTGCTTCTGATTTTCTGTCAATATGCTGTCACAGAAAGTCTTTTATTTAAAACCCTCAACACATTGAAAAAATATAGAAGTAGCTAGAAGAGAATGAGGGGGACCCCATTTCAAGTAAGGACCTAGGAGAAGAAAGTGACATTGCATCCGAAGATGAAGTAGAAGAACGTCATCACTCTGTGATTCTGAAACAGCGCAGGAGGGCAAGACCGATGAAGAGGATGGCTATACAGATACATGTTCCTTTTTGGGAATAGACAAGCATACTAAATGGAATTAAAATCCTAAAATAACAAATGTAAGTAGAGGACCCTCACAATATAATTACTTATTTACCAAGAGTAAAAGGGAACACAAGGGCTTGCAAAATTATTAATTGTTGGGATGATCTATTTACCAACAAAATCTTAGAATTGATAGTAAGATATCAATCAGTACTAGGATGTCACTAAAGTTAATGTTATGAGGAAGGGTGACATGATACCCAGTGATGGAATTAAACTAAGAGCTTTCATTGGATTGCTCTATTTAGGAAAAGCCTACAGAGGAAATCAGCAAAGCCTTGGGGACCCTTTGTGAAAAGAAGGTGATGTGTGGAAAAATTAACCTCATGATGAATATTTAACAATTCAAAACTCAGATAAATTGTCTTTGCTTCGATGAAAGAAATACAAGAAAAGAAAGAAAAAAAAAGTTGACCGACTTGCTCCAGTTTGACATTTTCTACATATTCTTACAAAACTGAATTCATAGTTACATTCATGGGGAAAATATAACTATCAACAAAATACTTCCGGGTTTCTGAGGAAAGTGCCCTTTCCGATAGAACATCTCATCAAACGCAACAAGTAAGTTGCAACTTATAATGTTGCAATGTTATGTAAGTTGCAACATGTGTTGATTCTTTTTAATTAATGTAATTCTTTCATTGATGAAATACATATTTTAAGAGTTACAAATGAAATTGAACATTTTAATTCAGTTTACCTGAACCCAAAATTTTTATTTTAAGGTGGTTTAGAAGCCACGATTAGTTGTTTTTCCCAATACAATTATCTGCAAGAAAATGAAACTAACAGGGGCATAACTGAAGAAAGAAGGTATACTCACTTGTCATTAAAAATTACATCTTTGATAGTTCCAATAAGTGGGGTACTGGAAAAGGTTCGGCCAGTGGTATTGAAACCAGAAGGTAGACCTCCAAAATAGAGTCCTCCAACCTCTCCTGGCGCCCTCAGATTAATGGCACCTTCTGGGAGTGAAGTAGTAGCATCAAGGGAATCATCTACCCTTAGTTCCAGGCGCTTCCCAACCTTTGAGATACTAAGTGTATGTAAGCGGCCATCTGCATATTCACTGCTAATGGATGCCAGTCGAACCTCCCCTCGCCCAGCATTCAGTCGCACATCTACTTGTCCTCTTCTCAAGCTTACAGAGTAATAACTAAGCCTTTCCTAACAATCAAAAATTACCTTTTCATTATTAAATCAAAATATGATTATTTATTAATAATGCACTAATTAAATAGATTTGAATCCCTAAAAAATATACATTATTAAAAACAAAGCATAAAATTATTTTGCACTTTCATGAAGCAAATGTAAGTATGGTAAATTAAGAAACACTTCCAACTGAATTTTAAGACTTTATATTGTGATATTCAATCAGTACAAAATAATAACTTAAAGCACCTTGAGAAAGAGTTTAAAAAAAAGCCTGGCCTATCAACTAAACTACATACTTTAGTTGGCATGTAATGAGTGTAACATTATAACTAGCAACTTCAGATATTTAACATATCAATAATATCAAGCATCAAAATTTAAATACAGTAGTAGGAAGACAACAGCTATAACTTATCTACCCATTGCAACAGAGGTATCAATAAGATGGCTTTTGATCACACAATAAGTGTAGATTATAATTGAAAAAGTATAATTTAAGTTTTTTTTCACTAAATCATGCAAGAAAATGAATTTATTATTTTATTTGGATGCCTGGCAGCTTAGGGGAAACAAATCATCTTAGCCTAACTGCTAGTTCTAAATCTAGCCTATAGGAAAATTATTTCATTATTTAAAGGTTTAAAGGAATTTTCAGGTTCATATTTTCATTTTTAAGTATGTGAATCACTATTAATAGGGTTTATGATAATCATATCAGGAAAAACAAGTTTTACATGACAATTTTTTAAAGTAAATAGTTTAGAAAATTGCTTTTAGTAAATAAATAAATAAACATATTATA
>KZ807562.1:425450-441914 GCA_000696205.2 Oncopeltus fasciatus
AGCCGACCTGGAGGGTTTGGACGGCCTGGTCCCATCGTGCACACCCTCGTTCACAGGCCAGGCATTTCACTAAAGAAAAAACTATATTATTTTATTTTTCTTTAAACAAAACTATTCATAAAATAGTAAGCCTTAGAGTATAAAATAATTTATTTAATATATTAATTATATAGGAGGTGTGTTTATTAAATAACAAGACTGATGCTGCTACAGAAGAATTACACATGCGCCAATTCTGAACGACTGACAGCTGTGCAGCATAAAGCCTTATCTATCGATTGGAGTGCCTTCTGTGTTTGTCTAGAAATCAGTTTGGCCATAACTGTGTTTATGTATGAGGAGTTTCTTTTGTTTTGCCAAAAACATGATAAGTGTAATAGTAGAGCAATGAATTTTCTTCATTGAATGTAGGTAAAACTTCTACTGAAACTTATTGTTCATTAAAAGAAGTTTATGCAATAAATTATCATGTGCGCCAGTTTTTGAGTGGTTCAAGTGTTTCCAAGATGGCCGTGAGGACAAAGATGATGACTGCCCAGGTCGGTCTACCATGACCAAAAGGGATGATAATATCAAAGAAGTCGGTCATCTGGTTTGATCTGACCATCGGTTAACAATTCATGAGATTGGTGAAACTGTTAGAATTGATACAGAATGCGTAAGGAAAATTTTACAAAACAATTTGAACATGCAAAAAGCATGTGCGAAGATGCTGACTAAAATTCTCACAATCGAACAAAAAAAAAAGCTCATAAAAATGTGTACTGATACTTTAGATGCCATTACAAATGACCCAAACTTCTTGAAAAGTGTCATAACATGTGACAGATCTTGGTTTTTCACTTACGATCCCGAAACAAAATATCATCCATGCATAGGAAGGGTCCGACCACACCAAAAGTTAAAAAAGCTCGAATGAGCAAATCAAAATTCAAAGTGATAATGATCGTTTTTTCGACATTCATGAGATTGTGTACCTTCACTGGGTTTCTGACAGTCAAATTATTAATCAACATTACTAGCATAGTGCTTGCTCAACTCCGCGGAAGAGGAAGGAAAAAAGGATCCGAATTGTGGAAGAACAAATCATGTGTTCTCCATCAAGACAACGAGCGGCCTCACAATTAATTCTCCGTCGTGACGTTTCTAGCCAAGTACAACATCCCACTTTCAGACAATCTGCCTTATTCGCCTGACCTGGCCCCATATGACTGTTATCTGTTCCCCAAGGTCAAATCTGGATTAAAAGAACAAGATTTCAGTCTATTGAAGCTGTGAAAGAAAAAGCAGCATGCGTCATAAAGAAGTTCACAGAACAAAATTTCAAGACCTGTTTCAAACAATGAAAAACTTGCATGAAGCGCTGTAAGGATAGAGGAAAAGTGTATAATGAAGGTGATAAAAACTAAATATGTTTCAGTTTATTTTATTATTTTAGTGCAACAATCTCATTTTTAATAACCACACCTCGTTTATAAAATATATATACAGACACACACACACACACACACACATATATATATGTGTGTACACAAATACATACTTATCCCATTGAAGTTACATTTTAATAATATTAATACTTTACTCTTTAAATATTATGTTGATATACTTCAGATTATTTTCAAAAATAATATACTTCCATAAAACTCAGCCCAAATAAAAGAAAGTTAATTTATAAGTATATTATTCTTCAATAAAAGTAGAGTATTGGGCTTCTATTTCAAAGGGTAGGGAAGTCTTATGCCTAGAAAACATTTTTTGGGAACATTTTATAGCTAAAAAAATTTAAAATTAGATAGCATCTGTTAATTTATCTTATTTTTATTAAATAAAAATATNNNNTTATTAAATAAAAATATAATTAAAACCTGCTATCTAAAAATAGCCACTACATTCTAAACATCCGTGGATACTAAGCAAGATTTTATTTTTCGATTAAATAATTCGATAAATTATTCTCCAGATTGGGACTTGAACCCACAGGGCCTGGCTTAGGAGTTCCAAATGGATCCCCTCAACTAAGCTGATGTCTTTAACATCCTATTCTCTAAAATAAGAATCTGAAAACTCAAGGATTACAGATTATAATTTTATAATTATAATTTTATTGAGGCTGGCAGATCAAGTGGAGTGACAGCTAGCTATTGTTTTACTAGTAATACTCAATAAAATTTTCATTATAATTGACTAATAGTGATTTTGTCATATACAATAATAATAGAATTTGTTTCAAAATAGTTATTCCTTACCCTTCAACACAAGCAGTACAAGAATTAGGATTTTGGGTAGAGAAGTCCCAAAGACCAATAGGCCTTCCATCAAGGAAAAGATGATGGAGGCAGCCAACTAGCCCTGTTTGGGTAGACAGAAGATGTGGGTGTCGCCTGTCAGCACCACCAACCCAAATTTTGTCACCAGGACCAACATCTAAGCGGCCGATACCAGGGGTAGAAGCATTTGTTGCATAAGCCATATCAGCAAGAGGGGAGCCCTCTGGAACCACCACTGGACGTACTCGTAGATGACCAATATTCCTGATTCTTCATCATATCATTAACAAATTGTAGGATATTTAAATTGAAATATTGTGAGAATAACATAATATTTTTAAAAATATACATAAAACATACCTTTCAGCTTCCACTTTGTACCAGTGCTGATCTTTACTAAGATCTCCTGCAGTCTGAATGTGATGAGGGTGAGTTACCTCACCCAACCCACCACCAACATTCCAAACAAATCTCATTTTTCTGTTTACCATTTCAATAGCAATGAAATCATTCTGGAAAGGAAGCATAACAAATATAAATTTAAATGGAATGACAATAATTATTATAGGAACTATGTAAGCTCAGAAAATTCTGCAGCATATTAATTATTGAAAGTCGCTGTAACCCAGCTTTTAATTTTTTTAATAATAAGACGGATTGATAAAGCTAAAACGGCTTTATCATTTAAAAAAATGGCATATGGGGGGTGGGGCGGACGGGGGTTCTGTCTTTGGGTCGTGGCGGCTTGCGGCGCCGGTTTTGACCTCTTCTATTACAGCCGACCTCGAGGGTTTGGACGGCCTGGTCCCACCGTGCACACCCTCGTTCACAGGCCAGGCATTTCACTAAAGACTTATCAAGATGGACTTGACATAAGCTGGTGTCTCCTTCTTCATAGCTGCAAGGGGAAAAGTGGAAAAAATGAGTCTAATAAATAGCTGACAATGTTAGCTCCTTTGAGCATAAGACGATATATTTGTCTTACTTAGGGGGTTTGGACTCCCAGTAGTGTGCGGGGAGTAGAATGAATTATCTGGCTAGCCTTGGTTGTGTAAAGGATAGTATGCTTGCCCGGAAAGCAGGAGATTCGGGTTCGAGTCCCAGCTGAGGTGGTAAGATTTTTTTATTCTTTTTCCTTGTGTTTATTGTATAAAATTAATGTGGGATTAAATACCACAACTATACAGTATTTTTTTTTAAATAAGTAAGTAACTAATTTCAATCAATAAGTACTGTAACATAACTGTTTCAATCTTCTGATTCCAGTTTATTTTTTAATATAGATACCAGTAGAGCTATAATATTTTCTGAAAACATTTTGACAAGACAATTTATTTAGACTTCCAGTATCAGGATTAAAAGCTGAGATTTTTCTGGACACTTTTAATTGTCATGCCTTATCTATCAGGATACGAAATGTTTCTCTTGGGTACAGTTTGTAAAATTCATGTATTTTGGTGACTGTCCATTCACCCAAAATGTGATAAGTTAGTATATGTTTTTCAAAGGTCCTTTACAAATGAGCTCTAATCTCTTTTCTATACCACTAACTCCTTCTTAAGGTTCTTTTTCTGCAGTGAGAGAAAAATAGCCATGTGGCTTTTCATCAAAACTTATAGACAAGTTGTATTTTTTTTTCTTTTTATGCAAAATCAGCACATCTACCAGAAAATAAACAACTTCTTTTGGACCTTTTCAATTCTTACTTCCAAATGAAATTAATACATTTTTTTTTTAAATGTAAACAGCCACTTAATTGTGTTCATAACATTTAGACAGAAAAACATAGTTTAGATGTTGCACTTAATATACACAAAAATAGTGAACAATAGCCTGAACACTGGCCCAGTGATAACAGTCAGCCAGATGCTGAATTACCATATTGTAATTTTATGAAATACATGGATTCAGCAAATTTAGATACTTTTAGATTTTTCTATAAGTGGTTAATAAATTAGTTCTGGCTAAACAATGTGCTGGACAACATTGTGCTGGATTAAGACAAAAATTTACTCTGAAAAGCAGAGAAGATCAATAAATTATTTATAGGTTTCCCTATAAATGTTAATGCACATCATTCAACCATTGCCAGAACATCATTTTTTCAAGTAGGTTCTCCTGGAACTTTTAGTTGAATGTTTTGCTGATTCATTTGTCTCCTGTTCAAAATACATAGTTGTTGATTAAATTGTACAGCATTGGGGAAATATTTAACTCTTTTCCCATAAAATGTTTGTAGTTTTTAATTTTCCACAAATAAGAATTATTAATTAGTATGATCAATTGTACTTTAAATATAAAAGTTTCAATCATTGGTAATTTTGTTTTGGTGAATTATGTAACTGCATATAAAATGAGTACTTATTGGTCATGCTAAAACCATCTTTCAGTAGAATTTCAGTAAATTGGTGAACCATGTAGTAACAGCATAAAGCTCATACATTGAAGATAATTTCAATTTAGCCCTAATTTCAATATTTCCTTCTAAACCTCCCCTTCCACTTTTTAAATTAGTCAATTTCAGTCTCTGACATATGCATCTCATAGTTTTAAAAAAAATTTTAAAAACCCAACACTAAACTTGGTATTTTATCTTAAAAATTTTGGACATATAGAGCTAACAGACAAATATATAGGTAGACAATATTTTTAGTTCTTTTGAGTAGTTTTGGTAGAGAGCTGATAAAATTTTTCAAAATTCATATCATGGCATCAATGTGAAAAACTTAATTTCGATTGAAAACATAGGCTAAAATAGGCATTTATCAAATTCGGCAAATTACCCATGTGCCAAATTTCATAAATCCTAAAATTGTGAGGAAAAATTTATGCTGATTACCATCACTTGGAATTATTTGAAAAGAAAATTTATAAAAAAAATTGATAAAGATAAAACCCATCCCCTTTTGTTGTAAGACAGTGGATCCAATGAACTCAATTAGAAAAATTTTATTCTAGAATCAGAATACTTCAACATGGAATTTTCTAATACTTATGATTTGAAGTGAACTTAGTTTAACTGATTAAGTAATCAGTTAAACTAAGTTCACTTCATGTACTAAAAATTAAATAATTTCCTTTATTATATCTAAACAACATTTAGAAAATATTTTATTGAGCATGATTAACCATTCCATGTGAACAGACGTCTTTTGATATTTAAAGTTTGCTTTTGTTGTGTTTTGTTCAAAGTTTACTACAACAAAGCTTACTTACTGTTGTGGAGCTCGGTAAGTAAAATAGAAGAGCATCTCTAAGCTGAGAGCTAATTGCATAAGTCAGGACTATAGAGGTCATAGTACTAGGTTCCAGATGTATAGGTTCATACGTTCTCACACAGCTTCCTCCTGTGTCACCAATGCTTGTCATTGAGAGTGTTATCTGAAATATTAAAAAATTCAAAATTATATATATTTTTTTTTTACAAACATTAAGGACAATTCTAGTAAAATATAAAATATGGAGCTACTAAATATCTCAAAATTTTATCCTGTACTTAAGATTCACATTATTTCTTTTAAAATTTCTATTCAATAAAATGTTAACTAAAGAGAAATCATTTTAAAAATATATTTTAGCAAAAAATAAGATAAAAACTGTTTGCTTTTTAACCCAATATTTTTGTTGGGGTTCGGTCAAGGTAGGCCGAAAAATCTACTAATAATCTCTCAAAAACTGGTCAAAAACTCTACATTTAAAATTCTATGATTGCAATGGTTGTAAAAATGATTAATTGTAATAGTTGACCATCTGTAATTGAGCTATGTGCCTGATGATGGGCAGGAATAAATGTATACTAAAAGCATTTCATACTGGAACTACATATACTAAGCAAATTCCTCAACAGCATAGCTAATACAAATTTAATAACATAAAATAAATTCAAGGAAATAGAATAAAAAATCTAACTGTCTTAACCAGGACTCGAACCTGGATGACCTGCTTTCCGGGCCGGCGTGCTAGCAGGAGATCCAGGTTTGAGTCCTGGCCGAGACAGATAGATTTTTTATTCTATTCACTTGCATTTATTGTATACAATTAATGTGGGATTAAATACCACAACTAAATATATAACATTTATAAATTTTAATACCTTGTAACTTAAATTCCACCATGATTTTCGGAATTATTTAAAAAATAACCCTGAATTTTTTCATAATATCATGTAATAGCATTCAGTTACAAAAAATGCCATTGCTAAACTGTTAAAATATTCATAATTGTATTCCCTTTAAATGCAAATAAGTTCCAGGGATTGTTAAAGTCACATTTAGTGCTTCTGGCACACCCCTGATGTCATGAAACCAAATTGGCTAACTCTCCAATATTAATTTTTTATTAATTATTTTAGTTTTACATGTCATGCCTCATATAATTAAAATTACTCCTGCAGTAGATTTGGAGAAGCTTTTAATCATATGTCGAATTTCTGGTTAAATCCTACTTCTAGAATATTTTGCTGATTCACATAATCAGTTATTTGTTATTATTTATTAAATTATTAAATGAATCACCCTGCAGCTATTACTTCAATATCAAATTCCGTCTTGTTCAAATAATGTTAACATCTATCTGGTGTGTTCTGTTATAAGAAAAATCAGATTTTCACTCCTGAGTGTTTGATTACAGTAAATCAAAAGTTACTTTGTTGAGTTTCATTCTGATCATTAGAATACTTCAGCTACCATAGCCCACATACCATTATTATTGGCTACAGGCTGCAGGCAAACCTTAATTCTTCCATGTTGGACACTACTCATTTATGAGACTTTTTTGAGTTTTGCCATTTAAAAGCTATTGGTCAATTATGAAACTGTAAAAATTATAGCACTTAGAACATTAATTAAAAATTAAGGGCCAATGAATCTTACACCTAATTGTTCAATTTGGCTTTGTTACTCCTACATTTTTTTTCATCAGTCAGCCAATGTGTGTTTTGTTATCTTTTACTAAACTAAAGATTATGCCCATGGCATCCAAACAAAAAAAAAAAAAAAAAGAACCTATTAGCCACAAAATATTTCAGTTAAAACCCCACGCTTATTGGTACAATTGTTTATTCACCGTTTCTTCTTCCGGGTTGGACCGTATCAAATTGTTGTTATTTGCCGAGCTTTCGCACATCATGTGATGGCTTCTTCAGGGCTGAAAAGAGAATGAGAGTGTAAAAGAGAGATTTTTAAAATCCAGGTGGTATATGTAAAATCTCTCTTTTACAACTCTCATTCTCTTTTCAGCCCTGAAGAAGCCATCACATGATGTGCGAAAGCTCGGCAAATAACAACAATTTGACGCGGTCCAACCCAGAAGAAGAAATGGTAAATACATCTGATGACCGTCGAAGCCCACGTGAACAATTGTTTATTAACAAACTCAGATTTTCTCTTTTTATTTAAAAGAAAAATGCAAAATATAATTAATAAAATAATTAATTGTGGCTTCTAGGCTATTAAGCTAAGATTTAGAGTTTAGGTGAAACTAATCTTGAAAGAAATCTTGTTTTTATCAATAAAGAAATCTGTGTAGAGTTTCAATACAATAAATTAAATATCATGCCTGCTTTATTGAATACAATTATTTTTCATCGAACTTGACACTTCAGGTCAACTTCTACTTTTATTGGTCTGATTTTCTTCAATAATGAATATAAAAGTTTCTTCCATCCTTTGAAATAGACATGCTATAAATATCACTAAGAAAAGCTGACTAATGTGATTTGTAGAACATTGGTAGTAAATAAACAGAACATACAATAAAGAATTGATTGCTGATCACTCATGAATGTGAACAGATACATTTTGATGGCATGAAGCAGGAGGAGAATACCAAAGGTAAAAAGAAAGGGATTCCATATAATTAACAATCCCAACAGATAGTAAAGAAATTTCATTTAGTCTTATTCTGTTAAGAGTTCATAGCGCATAAAAATTTAAATCAGACATCAAACTTATGACTCTAATATATATCTTACATACACTGTTTGCAATATGGTGAGCTTGAGTAATTTTATTTCTGAGAGCCTCAAGTTTATTGGAAATTGTGTCATTCCATGCCGAAAAATGCTGTGATTGTTTATTTAAGCCATTTGTTAGTTTCACAACCATTTCCTGTGCTTTTTTTGTATTAGCTTGTGCTTCATCAACTGAAAATAGAAATATCTTTTAGTGAAACATGGATATAGCTACTTAATTGTGGTATAAAAAATTAAAGTAAAACAAAACTAATCATTGCATTTTTAAAAACTAATTAGTAGTAATGAACTATTAATAAATAACTGTAATAAATATATATTAAAATAGGCTGCTATTTTGATATCCTAAGAAAGTCTTTTGTTTCCACTAAAGTTTCTGAGGATGTTTGGCTCTACCTGGTCCGACTGGATACTCTATTCTGAAAGGGTTAGGAATAGAGGAACTAAAATAAAACCCTCTAGGGCTAGAGACCCTAGTTGTAACCTTGTTGGATTTCTTTGAACACAACTTAAATTATAACATGAAAATGATTTCCCACAGAAAACTCAGACAATTAACTGCAGTTCTAAGAAGATTGAACATATCATAATGGTACTATAGGGGACGAGATTCCCAAATGAAGAAACAATGGACTCAGACTGATTTAGAATCCACAAAGGAAAATCGCTCATGAATCGAGATTAAATTTTTATCAAAGAAAAGGATGACAAAAACCCAAAAGATGGCTCGGATTAGAGTGTATAATATTCTTAACTTCATAACATCACTCCCCCATATAAGGCTGGATATATTCTTTAATAGTCTTATATTCTGTTCATATTGTTAACAGTTTAATCTATGTTATCATTCAAGCATAGTTAGCCATCCATAACAAGACCCAGAAATTTTTGGCTCTTGAAGAATTTGTGGCTACTTCGATCTTGGTAGTTGAAAAATTAAATTAAATAAATTAAATTTTAATTTTTCAACTACCAAGACCAAAATCCTGATTTTTTAATATATAAAATCAAATATTGACTCTTACTGATATCTTGTGCTGTGTTAAGACTGATTTCCCCATCAAATTCAAGTTGTTTCACAAAGGGCCGAAGTTTGTTGGTAATTCTCTCTTTTAAATGTGATACATCATTCAAAATTTCTTGAGTCATTTCTTCTGTTTTGTCACATTTTATTATTGTTTCGAGAGACGACTCCTTAACTATACAAAAAAAAAATATATATTTAGAATTAATACATTAATAAGACTATTCATAATTTCGAATGCCAGAATTGCTGCAATGACGTCCCTCCCTTTAGAGACTTTAAGCCACTTAAGAAAGACTCTCTTAATTTCGCAAAAGTGGAATTCACCTTTACTTCCAAACAGATTTCTACGTTTCATTATAGTAAAATTTAAAAAAAATCTACTTATTTCAACTTTGTGACTGACATATTTGTGTACAATCAATCAATAATATTTTGTGAAAAATAAAAAATGTAGTTAAATGTAACTAATTCTTCATTAAATCCTAACAATATGCAGAGCACATATATTATTGAACACAAAGAGGATGACAGGANAGGTGTGGTAAATTACTGTTTTAATGTTATTCAATTGTTTTTTAATAAGTTGTTGTCTGCATGTTTTGTTTTTTTTAATTTTCTTAAACAGCTTTCTACATTCATAATTTATATATATTATATTATGGTAATTCCGTATTATAATATTGTCGATTTTTATTGTGTTCTCATACATTGTATTTCTACAGACCTGAAGATGGCTTACAATGTAAGCCGAAATGTTGGCAGATAATCTTTTAAAAAAATACACTTTGTTTAAATTTGTATTTTTTTGGATCTACCTTGACCGAACCCCAACTAAAATCATCTAATTAATATCTACAGTCAAAAAACTCTAATTTAAAAAGAACTTTTTATGTACTAATAATGATGTTTGGAAAGATCTCCGAGGGAGGTTTATGGTCTCATCTCAGAATGCAGAAAAATTGAGAGACAACTGATGGCAGGGGGTTGGAAGGGAATATGCAAACTTCAAAGGCAGGTAATATAGACAGGGATAATTCCACCTAAGGTGAGTTTGAAAGGCTGACGCCAGACATTGTTTACTGGAATTTCTCCATTAAAAGTTGAAGAAATGCCATTTTTGCCCTGCTTATCATTAATAGCAGTAGGATTGAGATTAATGAGCACACATTCCGAAATCAGCCTTTTCTTAAAGAACGACTCAAGAGGCCAGGACAGCAGCTTGATTAAAAGAAGGTGTCTGCCTGTTTCTGATAGTATAAAGGGTGAGTGCCAAATAATTCACAATTCTTAATGAGGTATTGGTATTGTTTTAATATTTTATTAAGATGGTTCTTTGTTTGGCCAATATATAAAAGTGAACAATTTTTATCTGAACTTGGCATGAGGTAAACAACTGGGAAATAGGTATAGGATCTTTCAGAGAAGTATAAAATTGTCGTTTTACATTTATATTTACATATTTATTATTCGTATGATGGCCTAAATGTAGGTTCTGCAGATTAGGAGAAGAATGTAGAGTAGAGAGCGATAAAGAGGTGTAGGAATAGGTGAGGGGAGAGAAGAGGATGAAGAAAAGACATGAGTATTGTGAGGATCGGAAAATTTAGATATTAGGTTTTTAATTAGAGGGGAGGGAAAATCATTCTGGGAAAGGATTTTGGTAATGGTAATAAAAGGAAGAGTTAGATATAGAGAAGGATCGCTGTATCATGTTTCTAGTGACATTAATGATTTGGTAATGGGGATTGGCGGAATAGAAGTTTAAAACAACACCAATACAGCATTTAAAATCGTGATTTGAATTCTTTGACCCTCTCCCTTCATGCTATCAGTACCAATCACATACCTGCTTTTATCAAACATACCCCATCTCTGTCTATTCATTCCAATCTATAACTCTATAAATGTAATAGTTTGTATTCTATTTCAGCCCTGGTGATGACTAACAAGTTAAGTCAAAATGTCGGCAATAATAAAATAATTACCCAACAATTTCGAAGTCTAACGAACCTTCAACCATGATTGAGTAATTGTTATAAATGTTATTAGACAAATTATTTACTTAATGTAGACTGATTTAACAGCTCATGTATCTGCTTTATTGTGATGTTATTGTCATTAGATGCATTGTTTATAATCTCTTCAATCTTGATAAGTAAGTCTCCATATTGAGTAAGCTCAGGTGGAAGAGCATATACTCGTTCTAGTTGGTCCTGTGCTCTTCTATTTAATTCAGTAGATATTTCTCGGGACATACTTGCTTGATCCAATAAGGAATCAGTACCAACTCCAGGATATGCCTGGAACAGCAGAATAGAATAAAATTACAATGAAAAGAAGATTTTATTTAAGAACTTCATTATAAATGCATCAAAGAAGAAAGACGACATCTTCAAATTAATAATTTATGGAGTGCCATCCAATTTGTTATATTTTGAATGTTTCCTTCAATATGAATGTTTAGACTATGTAACTTTTTTCAACATTATTACTTTGTGTTTGCCAATCAACTTTATTAATTTAATCTTTTTGGATTGATTGTGGGTTCATTTTAATGTTTAACCTGCATCTTTCGATTTTCTAAATACTAAACATCAGAATGGATGACAGTATGAGTTTGACATGGCTCAAGAGGGTCACTGCCCATATTAAACAAAAGATGGATCAACAACAATTGAAATATTCAATATTTAGAAAAATAGGTAGAGGTACACATCTTGGACGTAAAAAGAATGTTAAAGATAATTAATTAAATCTTCAAGAAGTACATGATGAAGGAAAAATAAGTCAAACTATTTTGGATTTTTTAATGTTACATTTAGCTTGATTTGTTATTAATCAATCATGGTAACTTAAAAAAAAAAAAAAAAAAAGGTCAGATACATTTATAAGGCTTTCTTAATCGAAATTAAAAGTGGTCTGATTAAATAAGAAAACCTTATGAAAAAGCTGGTACTACAGCATGTATATATATATATANACATCCTAAAATTTAATTTAAAAATAATATATATATAGCAGGAATGAGGACAGAACAGATTCAAATAAGAACTATCGTAAAATTGAGAAATATTTTGTAAATTTATAATTTATTAAGAACATACCCAATGTATTTTTCTGTAGTATTCATCAGCTCATCAGCTCTCTGCCTAGCAAGATCTACATATTGATAATAGTATTGTTCATTGTTATGGCGAAGAATATTTGAACGTTTTTCTGTTATCCTGTTTGCATGATGCAAAGCATTTTTCATGGAGATAACTGCCTGAAAGGAAACAAATATAGTATAATATTCTTGCTTATAAAATAAATTAAAATTGATAATGATTATATTTAAAATTTACCTGCAAATTGTCATTGGCTTCCTGTAAATTAACCTTAGCAATTTCATTAAAATACTTTGTTGTATTGAGAATATCCTCTGCTGCATTATATGAATGTTCAATGTCTTTAATAGTGTCTTTCAGTATTTCTGCCTTATTCATATTTTCTTTGTTCAAATCTACTATCTAGAATTATAAAAATTATTAAAATAAATAACTGAATACTAATAATAATACAGCCAACTATGGAGGTTAACAATATAATATAAATGATGATCTTCTAGAAAATATTTAGAATGCAGAAATAAGATAAAGCATTCTTTGCCTTATTCAGAACCTATAAATATTGAAATATAAAGAATTTTTATAATTTATTCCAAAATATGGAGGTAAATTTGTTGACCGTCAAGTTTTATTAAAAGAGGGTTATCAGGAATTCGGTCTTGGTAGTTGAAGAATTAAAAACTAATTTGTAGTTTTCTACTACTAACTAATTTGAACTATTAGTTACTACAAATTAGTTTTTAATTCTTCAACTACCAAGACCGAATTCCTGATAATCCTCTCTTCTTATTTCAAAATTCTGTGAATTTAAAATTTAATGCATTGGTATCTAGAAAGACATCAATTTAAGCCTCAACATTTTATTAAAGTAGAATATAAGGTAATATAGAATTGTATCTACTACAAATACTTAAAGAGATACACATTCAAAATTCACTTCATATTCTTTACAATTGTTTTCTGAACTACCTATAGTAAATTATTAGTGATCCACTATTTATTAATTTTTCATTTGTAAGGAATGTAAAAATAAACTACAAAGCAGGCAATTTATCTTTACTCTTTATCAAAATTTTATCCATCTTCTACTAGAAATAACTTATTATTCATAAATTTGGTTATTAAATGGTTTATAGTTTCAAGTAATTCCTACATCAAATTGCTACAGACCTGAAGATGGCTTACAATGTAAGCCGAAATGTTGGCAGATAATCTTTTAAAAAAATACACTTTGTTTAAATTTGTATATTTTTTGGATCTACCTTGACCGAACCCCAACTAAAATCATCTAATTAATATCTACAGTCAAAAAACTCTAATTTAAAAAGAACTTTTTATGTACTAATAATGATGTTTGGAAAGATCTCCGAGGGAGGTTTATGGTCTCATCTCAGAATGCAGAAAAATTGAGAGACAACTGATGGCAGGGGGTTGGAAGGGAATATGCAAACTTCAAAGGCAGGTAATATAGACAGGGATAATTCCACCTAAGGTGAGTTTGAAAGGCTGACGCCAGACATTGTTTACTGGAATTTCTCCATTAAAAGTTGAAGAAATGCCATTTTTGCCCTGCTTATCATTAATAGCAGTAGGATTGAGATTAATGAGCACACATTCCGAAATCAGCCTTTTCTTAAAGAACGACTCAAGAGGCCAGGACAGCAGCTTGATTAAAAGAAGGTGTCTGCCTGTTTCTGATAGTATAAAGGGTGAGTGCCAAATAATTCACAATTCTTAATGAGGTATTGGTATTGTTTTAATATTTTATTAAGATGGTTCTTTGTTTGGCCAATATATAAAAGTGAACAATTTTTATCTGAACTTGGCATGAGGTAAACAACTGGGAAATAGGTATAGGATCTTTCAGAGAAGTATAAAATTGTCGTTTTACATTTATATTTACATATTTATTATTCGTATGATGGCCTAAATGTAGGTTCTGCAGATTAGGAGAAGAATGTAGAGTAGAGAGCGATAAAGAGGTGTAGGAATAGGTGAGGGGAGAGAAGAGGATGAAGAAAAGACATGAGTATTGTGAGGATCGGAAAATTTAGATATTAGGTTTTTAATTAGAGGGGAGGGAAAATCATTCTGGGAAAGGATTTTGGTAATGGTAATAAAAGGAAGAGTTAGATATAGAGAAGGATCGCTGTATCATGTTTCTAGTGACATTAATGATTTGGTAATGGGGATTGGCGGAATAGAAGTTTAAAACAACACCAATACAGCATTTAAAATCGTGATTTGAATTCTTTGACCCTCTCCCTTCATGCTATCAGTACCAATCACATACCTGCTTTTATCAAGCTGCTGTTTATCATTTCTTAAGTAAAGGTTGATTTCGGAATGTGTGGACATTGATCTCAATCCTACTCCAATTAATGATAGACAGGACAAATATAACATTTCTTCGGCTAATTATAATATTTTCCATATAATACAACAGAAAAATTCTGTTAAACAATCTCTGGTTATTCTTTCAAACTTCCCTTTGAAGGGATTAATCCCATCTTTGTTATCTGCCTTTGAAGTTTGACTACTAAACTTCACCCCCTTTCACTGGTTGTCTCTCAGTTTAATTCTGCATTCTGAGCTGTGACCATAAACCTCCCCATACATTATTATCGGCACAAATAAAGTTAAAGGTAAAATGAAGGTACGTATTTATATTTTCATATATGTATAGTTAAATTTCAAGTTTATTCTATGCATCATTTTCTATCTGATAACATACCACATCTCTGCCTGGTCACTCTAATTTATAATTTTTAGAAGTGTAATAGAGTATTGCATTTCAGCCCTGATGATAGCTTACAAGTTAAGTCAAAATGTTGGCAATAATAAAGTAATTAACTAATCATTTTGGATTATTTAATTAATATAATTCTGGTTGAAACCCTGATTATTTCTCCAGAATGATAATTGACACCAATATATATACACACACATGTATGTGTATATACACACACACACGTATGTGTGTGCACGGGCGCGCACGCAAGAGTATGTGCATTTGCATTTGTCGTTTGGATACTGAACTGAAGGAAAAAGGGTAATAATAATAATCAGGTTAATTATTTATTAACATTCCATATTTTTTCATGACACAAAATATTAAGACAAAAAAATGTGTCACCTTTTCGTAAGCAACGTCTGCAGCCATAGAAGCATTATTGACAGCATATTTTGCTTCATTCAGAGCATCAATAATATCCTGATATGCTTTACTTGCTTTCATAGCAATACCTGCATCTTTTTTAAACATCCTAAAATTTAATTTAAAAATAATATATATATAGCAGGAATGAGGACAGAACAGATTCAAATAAGAACTATCGTAAAATTGAGAAATATTTTGTAAATTTATAATTTATTAAGAACATACCCAATGTATTTTTCTGTAGTATTCATCAGCTCATCAGCTCTCTGCCTAGCAAGATCTACATATTGATAATAGTATTGTTCATTGTTATGGCGGAGAATATTTGAACGTTTTTCTGTTATCCTGTTTGCATGATGCAAAGCATTTTTCATGGAGATAACTGCCTGAAAGGAAACAAATATAGTATAATATTCTTGCTTATAAAATAAATTAAAATTGATAATGATTATATTTAAAATTTACCTGCAAATTGTCATTGGCTTCCTGTAAATTAACCTTAGCAATTTCATTAAAATACTTTGTTGTATTGAGAATATCCTCTGCTGCATTATATGAATGTTCAATGTCTTTAATAGTGTCTTTCAGTATTTCTGCCTTATTCATATTTTCTTTGTTCAAATCTACTATCTAGAATTATAAAAATTATTAAAATAAATAACTGAATACTAATAATAATACAGCCAACTATGGAGGTTAACAATATAATATAAATGATGATCTTCTAGAAAATATTTAGAATGCAGAAATAAGATAAAGCATTCTTTGCCTTATTCAGAACCTATAAATATTGAAATATAAAGAATTTTTATAATTTATTCCAAAATATGTAGGTAAATTTGTTGGCCGTCAAGTTTTATTAAAAGAGGGTTATCAGGAATTCGGTCTTGGTAGTTGAAGAATTAAAAACTAATTTGTAGTTTTCTACT
>KZ807563.1:117702-127957 GCA_000696205.2 Oncopeltus fasciatus
TTTTTTTTTGGATCTACCTTGAGCGAGCCCCAACTAAAATCATCTAATAATCAGAAAATGTAATTTTTTTTACCTAATGTAATTTGATAATTTTTGTTAGATTTTATAGAATAATCAAGCTGATTTTTTTTATTTTGTTTCTATTTATTATTTCAAATTTATAACATTCAATAACAATTTTTCTTCATGTAATTGTTCATTTCACAGTTATTTTCATATTAAATCTAAAATTTGAGCCAGACTTTTTTAAGTTTGAAATTTTTTAGTGGTATTAATGCTTTAATTATAATATAGTTGTAGACTGACAAGTAAAGACCTGTTGAAGACAAATGCTAAATATTGATTAAAATGCCAATCATAAGTCAAAGCCACAAAATTAAATCTCATGCAGTGAATAAAAGTGATAAACATTAAATATGTAAATATATAAGTAAAATATTAGGTTTCTTTGAGAAATTAGCGACTTTGATTACAGCTGTATGATTAGAAATTAACTGTTTCATTTCATTTTACTGAACAAAAAAAATAACAAAAAATGAGAGCACATTATCTTAAAAAATTACCTCCCCCCCATGGAATTCATTTATCTAGTTTTTCACTTTTCCAACTTGATAAATTCAAGGCAGTGGTTGGAGAAACATTAAGTTGTAAGGTCACCTCTGAGTAACTTTTGCTAGAATCCACCTCAATTGTTCTTTGAATCAATTGTTTTTTCAATTATTCTCTAAATCAAAGACCTTGGGCTTGCAAGTATCATCTTTAAGTGTCAGTCACTTGCACAAAATTGTGCCTTCTGCTCAGAGAGAGCATCTTTTTCAGGGCATCTTGAAGACCTACAAGTTTCCAAGAGAAGAAGGGATGTACCAGGCCCACCCAATTTATGGTAAGGGCAGACTGGATGAGATAGTCTACTGCAGGGTTTTTTAATCCAGCTAAATAAACTTAAAATAAATAATAAACTCTGTACTATGAGAGTCTCTATACTGGCATTTAAGAAACTTCTACCATTACCCCAATGATTTCCCATGCTTATAAAGCTTTTTTAGTGGTGTGGGATAAAACAGAGCAGTTTTACTATAAAAAACTAAACATACCACTCAATTATTACTCATTACCTAGTTATACATAACTAGTTATATATTTTCAGAAATTCTTCTTCCAGAAGTTAAAAAGTTGTTTTTTCCGAGGTTTTGCACATCCTGTGATGGCTTCTTTAGGTCTGAGTGGAGAACTACTATACTACGTAGTTATATATATAAAACTAGTAAGGGAAAATATACTTCTATTATATACTGATATCGTTAAATATTTGTTTGGTTTTCAGTACATTCATCCATAGTAATTAGCAGTATTACAGTCCCCATTCGTTATAATGCATAAATTAATTATTTAATTAATAATTAATTTAATTAATGATTAANATAATAATTAATAATTAGTTTAATTATTATAAAATACCATCTAAACTAAAAAATAAATTGAGAAGTTTTGAAAGGGAATTTAAAAAATCTGAAGGTGAATTTAATCCAAAATAATAGTATCAAAAGTTGTTTCTATTAAATATTGAAGAAAAGATTTAAAGTGCCTTTTCAGCTCCTACCACCCTTCTATCAAAAAAGAACAGACATTATATCCAAAGTATAGCACGTTCAGAGCAGGTGGAGTAAATACTTCATATTCAAATGACTTCATATTCTAATATTTTATTTTTTAAGAGTTTTTTTTTATTTTATAAGCAAATTATTTATAGAGTACAAAGAAAAATCTTTTTTAGAATCCTAAAGCCCTAATAAATGTTGATTCCAATGTAACCTGAAGCTGATTCAGCAGCCAATGAAATATGCTTACACCAAGGCAGTTTTAACAGAATTATTTTAGCATTTCCTAATTTATATTGAGGATTCTATTTACACTTTGCCTCAAACCAGCTCACAAGGAAGAATCTTATGGTGAGAAAACTTTTTTACAGAGAATCTGGATTTTGGCATTTTTTAAATCAAATTATAGGATAAGAGCTAAAGGTCAGATTTCAACTTTATCAACACCTTTTATGAACGCTACACCAAATTATTGTACTTATGCCAATATACTTAAAGAATGTTCCACCCATCAACAGACAGGAATTCTAGGCCAAATATATTAGATTTCATTACAATTCTGGATATCACTACAATGCTATCAACCCTGGATATAAAGAGGGCTTACCATCATACCCCTATTGCCAAGTAAGAAGTTTAAAAGACAGCTGTTATAATGTCCTTCAGTCTATAGGAATATCAGCACATGATGTTTGGCTTGAGCAATGAAGTTCAAACCTCCCAGCATTTTGGGGAGGCAATGTTGTGCAATGAGGTTTATATTATGTCTTTACATAATTTTTTTTTTTTTTTTTTACCTATTTCTTATATGACTTTATCATCACCACAAAAAATCCAGGGGAACATGAAAGTCACCTGAGGAAAATCTTCAAGCATTTAGAGCAAAATGGTCTTTTAAGGTTAACCACTTTAGTAGTAAGGTTAACCAACTATGCCACCGAGGGAGCTCACGTTGACTTGCCGCTCAAGCTCTATACCACATTAAATTACAAGATTGGGAGCTCCCAGAAATCAGTTACCACAAACCAGGGTAGGTAATTTAAAGCTGAACTTTTCTATCGCCTCAAAGTAGTTCTTGGAATCCATTTAAAGAGGAAGACAGCCTATAATCAACAATCAAATGGGTGAATCAAAAGATAGAATCAGAGCCTTAAAGCAACATTGATGGTACACATTTCCATCAAAATAAAATAAAAAAAATAGATAATTTGCTAACAGTAACTCCTTGATCTGTGATATATATTCAGAGAAGATATACATGGTAGGGTCGCAGAAATAGTGTATGGGAAGCCTCTATCCTTGTCTGAAGACTTCTTTGATATGTAACCCAGGAAAGTTTAATAACCTTGCAACAACACCAAGCAAGGACAGAAGTAAGGAAATCCCAAGTGGTTCAGCCTTATATTTCATGTTCAGGAAGAAAAAGGGCTTTCAGGATGAAAGTCCTTTTCGAATCCATCTATTACAGAGGTATGATGTAGAGGACTTACAAATCAATTCATTATTTATTTGGTCACTTGATTATTATATCTATCCTGTCATCTAGTTAAGTCATGATTATCCAAAAAGCATAGGTGATTTACCTCTTGAAGCTGTCTCAATTTTATTTTCATTCTAGAATTCATTAGTGCATCTTCCAAGATTTTTGCTAAGGCAACGGAGTTACTATGCTTGTCTTTGCAGAAACCCTTAATACTTAAGGTAAGAGTTAATTTTTTTACAAGTATATAGACTTTGAAAAAAAGTTTTAGTGACACCAACTAACCGGCATAACTCACCTATAAGAAAAAGTAAAGTCATTTTATACGACTAGTGTAGTACACCAACCAGTGGTTCAATGTAGGAGAGGCTGAGACATCATATTCTAAAAACAATATTTTATTTTTTAAGAGACTTCTTTATTTTGTTAATAAAATACTTTTAGTGCACAGAGATTACTCTCTTTTGGAATCCTCAAGTCTCAACAAAATAAATAATATGAATAATTAATCAAAAAATATTTCTAAAAGAAGGGATGAAAAAAAGATTGGCTGTTCCTTATTATAATATTTGTGAAATTGGGTAAGCAAAGTTTGAATAAGCAGATGATTTATTTAACAGTCCTTTAAAGAGACAGGAAAGGCTTTTCTATTATATAAATGCCCTTAAGAAGATATTGGCATTAAAAGATTCAACAGCTAAAGTTGTAATGAGTGGAGAACCTAAACCTTTTTTTTATCTTTATAACTATTTTTGACATTTTTTATAACCACTAAAATAAATCGATAAAAGTACAAATGGGTATATATAATGCAAACTTTAAATCTATGGCCTTTACAGGAAAGCAAACGAGCTTCAATAATTAGGGAGAGAATTCAAAAATATATACTTCTAAAGTAAAATACTGAAGTAGGACCAACTCATTTAAGAAACAAATCAAGATTTAACTCTAAAGCATTTATTTATAAATACTGTAACTGATAATTTGTCATTCAGAGAACATTATCCTCCAAAGGGGCTATTTTGCGACCAGTTTAACCCCAATTAAAAATGAAAGTATTGAATCAAAAGATAACTTATCAAATGAGATTCACGATTTATTATAAGTACTAGAGTACTTTATAATAATGACTCTTACATAAAGATAATGTTCAAAGTCTAAAATTTACCAAAAAAAAAAATTTTTTTTGGTAAATCCTAATGACATTAAATTATTATGAATTGTTAAGTACTTATTAAATTCAATAAACTATTACTCAATAATAAAAATTACACTATACTGTATAAATAAATACCTTAGACATGTTAGTTGTATAAGATGGCCAGTCATTATTTGAATAAGGAGCTTGGCCATTATTAAAAATAGCAAATACTAGAACCCCAAGAGAGAAAATGTCACTAGCTGCACATACAGATTCAGTAAGACCACATTCTGGAGCAAGATAATCTAAATCAGGTTGAGCTAGTTCATGACCATATCTACGATGATCCACATATTTCCAACTTGGCTAAAAAAAATTTGTTTTTAAATTGTAATAACCATTAAATTGAAAATAATCATTTAGGATTGAAAGTTTTTAAGTTTAATTTATTCACTTAAGAAAGTAACAAAATAAAAGTACATCAAATTCAGATAAATATCTTAATCACAAAGATTGCTAAACTGTAGTTATATATATTTCCTTATATATATATATANTTTATATAGCAACCTAGCATTTTAAAATTATATCTAGCAAATTATAACATACAATTTATACCCAGCAACTTATACTTAGCAACCTAGCAAGTTATCACATATATATATATATATATATATTATAATGCTTTATCATCATCAACTTCGGCTACAAACCCATTTGAGGCCACCTGTAAATTACATTTTAGAATATATGACATTTCCATTTACTCAATTGATAAATTTTAAAGCTATACAAAAGTTATGGATTTTCAGTGAATTTTGAAGGAATGTTACTACTGTGATAATTCTCATGACAAATTTTCAAAAAAAAAAAAATTATTTTCAACAAGATCCAACATGATTGACACTGTATAATTTTTGAAAAATATTAAATTTAATTAAGATGACATTTTGGTGTGAGAAATTCAAGACTAGGTCTGAAAATCTTGATTTTATCTAAGAAAATCTAAATATTTTTATCTTGTGACAAAAGTAAAAAATTGGAGTGTCCACCACTTATCATAAGTTTGGATTAAAGAGAATTAAATTTCAAATAACATAAAGCTTAAATGATCTATAGTAGAGAAAAAGTCTGCTTATATCTTCCTCTTAAGCACCCCATTTTTAAACTAAATTTTATTGTAATTCATATCACAATATAATGTTCATAAGATTAAATATAAATCCTGACATAACCAAAGAGTAAAAAACGGATGTTTTCCTTCTTCTCTGAAATGATTTTTTTTTTTTTTTTTAATTTACAGTGCAACTTACATATCATGTATTGGTATCATTACTATTAAAATCCCAAATGTGAATAATAAATCTTGACTCAGCAAAAACAGTTATTTTCTTCTTAAGTCCCTATTTAAACTACTATTTCCCTATATTTTTAAAATTTAAATTGTAACATGGCAATTAGGTAAGCTTAAATATGACACATAAAAATCGACTAATGAATAGCTTTAAAAAATCTTACTTTTATACTTAAGGTCTTTCATGAATAATCCTTCCCTTGTTCTGATTATTCTCAAGAACTAAGAAGCTCTTCTTCTCAAAGAAATTCTTTATATTTTGAATTTCATTGTGATTTGACAAACTGTGCGACTGTAAAGCCTTCTCAAAATAGTGGCATACCCACTCACATTCCCACCCTACATAATATTATATACATTTAGATACTGGCTTATTATATTTAGCCTAGTTTTTTTTTAAGCTAGAATTATTTTAGTAAATAAAACTAAATCCAATTAAATAAAAGTTTTGAATTGAGAATTTTTTTTTTTTTTTTTTTTTTTTTTTTTTTTTTTTTTTTTTTGTTTCAACAAGACAAAATTTTTAGGACAATGGCTTAGTCTAGATGAACCATTCAGGACTCCTAAGTTAGCCCAGCAGGTTTGAGTCCTGCCCTGAGAAATCAATAAAATTTATTTTACTGGGAAACAGAAGCTTGCCTACTGCCATGGGTATTTAGAATAGGGTGCACTTGTAGATTGCCCCTCTCTTACATGAAATTAAGGAGTGTATGGGAGGAATTGCATGTAAATAAACAATTATAATATTTATACTGTTCTTTGAGTTATAATTATTTATTTCTTAGTTTCTTTTTAATTATGTAATCTGTAACCAAATAAATAAATAAACTTACCTGCAAAAGCCCATATTTTATTTCAACATCATATAATTTAAAATTTTCTATAGAATCATTATTAGAAGGTATATTTTCTCTTTTACCCAAAACATTAGCAAGGCTTGAAAAAACTGGTTCAGTTGCAAATGCCAAACAATCTCTAGAAAGAATTAACAAGATAAAATATTTTAATTTCTACCAAATTTAAAAAAAATAAGGTTATAATATCCACAGGAAAGACATGAAACAGATGAATAAAATAATTAGAAGAATAAAATAATCTAAATATAATAATTCAGAAACATTATTTATTAAGTTGAAATTATTCCACAACAGTTGATTTTGTTGCCTATTTAATAATATACTTGTATAATATTAGTATAAATAAAATATACTGAAATATTAAATAAAGTTATTGGAACAATGTTAATATTATTACTAGAAATGATTGCCAATTTTGTATAAATTTATTCCAGCAGATATTTATGAACTTTAATAAGCCCTTTATTTTAGTTTTTATGTTTGTTTACATTACTATATTTATGTAAGTTTGTTTGGGTTATCATANACAGATAGATTTTTTTATTCTATTCCCTTCCATTTATTGTATAAAATTATACATTTAATTTTTTTATTTAACTTTCTATTTTAAACATTTTATTTTCTGTGAGTATTCTTTTTTTTTCTTCTTTTTTTTTTTATCGAATACTTAGTTTGCTATTTGGTCATTAAGTTGGGAATATTAGACATTTGAAATCATGTAGCTTTCAAACTAAAAGTTTTATTGAAAATGCTAATGGAACAAATTTCTTAGAATGATGAGTAATGTAAAACACATTAATCACTCGCTAATCAGGAAAAATTTGTTCAAATAAAAGGGTGTGATAATTTTTTTTTTTTTTACTATAAAATGATTTTCTTTCACGAATCAGTATTATTTATCAATATAAATAATATAGATAAGTATAGCATATTAAATTACTTATAGATCAGTATAAACTATCATCAAGTGTACTATTCTTCTTGATAGGTATAAGAATGAAAAATAACTTTTTTCATATATAGATTTGAGATAATTTAGATTTAAGATCATAATAGCTTGGAAGCTAACTAAAACATAGGTCAGAGTGACCTAAATTGACAGAAAATAGAAAATTAGGAAATAATAAACAATGTACAGATGTAAACAGTTTTTTCCTTCCTTTTCTAGATGAGGAAAATTGTGTTTTATATATTTAAGATGCAGTAATAAAGGGTATTTTTGAATTATTAAGAATGAATAAATTCAATTTTTCTTTAAATTTGATGAGCCTTTAAATGAAATAGTCCTCGGAATACAATATTCACTATAAGGCTCATGGTTTAATACCTAAAAACAAAATCATTTGGCTTTTTATTTATTTTTTAATTAGTTCATCCCAAATTACTTTTCATGGGTTTATAATAAAATTTTTGATAAAATTAATAATTATGACAAAGAAATAAATAAATGACATAAGCCCCAAAGCTTGATTAATTGCTACATTCTTTTAATTGATAAATTATGTTTTTATAAAATTCAAAAGTGAATCATTTTACTGATAAATAATGACATAAAATTTGAGTGAAATATAAAAAAAATTATCTACTATAACAGATAATCTATCATAACATATATATACACAGACAACCTTCTAAACTCAGAATAAATAATCCTAAATTATGAAATTTAAAAATGATAGCAATGATTAAGATAGAAACAATATTACACTGTTTCCTTGAACGTAGCCAAGATCTCATCTAAATGAAACTACACAGAAATATAGCAACCTATATGTGCCTAAAGTCAGGATTTAGGTTTCAGAGTGAGAAAAATAAAATTATTTGATATGTATGTAGAGATCTACAATGGAGATTTCTGGTCACATCGCAGACTAAAGGGAGGTTTCTGGTAATATTACCAATCTGCGATATGACTGAAAACCTCCCTCGGATATCTCTCCATACATCATTATCGCCCTAATGATGACTTACAAGTGGAGTCAAAATGTTAGCAATAATAATATAAAATAATTACCCAATAATTTTGGAGTATTTTATTTTTCTCATTCTGGCCGAAACCCTGATTAATTTCTCAAGTGTAATATAGACAGCCAACCAATCACTACCCTAGAGATTTAGAAATTTATTCAGAGTTAAACATAAAGCTATAGATATTTACAGTTGAATCAGGAGAACTATTCTGCACAGCAAAATCAAACCCAAATATTTTCCAAGCACCTTGCATGTTTATAACAATACTTGAAGGACATATGTTGAGATGCAAGATTTTTGCATCTCGATGCAAAAAATTCAAGCCTTCACCAACCTAAAAAATTAAAATAAATTACAATTATTAATTAAATATACTAATGAAATAAAAGCTTCATACAACATTCTATTAAATCTTGAAAGTTAAATTGCTTAAATTATCATTATTAAGTGATAATGATTCTGATTATTTTTCATCATTCAATATGGAAAAACAACTGTACTTCTGTGTATAGTTGGTGAAAATTTAATAGAACAATACGCATAGACGATGAAAAATTTAATTTTTCTATTTCTAATAATAAATAATAAAACTACTATTTAATTCAATTGCTATAAAGCATAATTTCATCAACTATTCAAGTAAAGGCAAAAGTTTCTTATACTAGCATTATATATTATCTTCACAAATTTAATCTACATCTGCTCCTCAGACAAAGAGGTAAAAAATTATTTAAGAAACAAAATTTGTCAATGTTTTAAGAGGAGGGATCAGAGACAAAAATTTCTCTCAGATGAAGAATTTAAGATTTTCATAGAACTTATATAGATAGAACTTACAGTCATTCTAAATTTTTTTTTTTATATACAGCTTTTATTCCATAAAAACTATCAACAAAATTAATATTATCACTAATATTTATAATTAATATTAAAATTTCAAAGACCATCATTATAAATTTATTTCAATTATTTATTTATATGAATATTGAATGATTTATACAAATTTATGTGTATAAATTGCAGAAAATTATAGTTGAATGTAAAAGGAAGGGATTTCTAAGAACTTGAAGTCAATTTCTATTAAGNCAACTAATAACTCTTGTAAAAGGAAGGGATTTCTAAGAACTTGAAGTCAATTTCTATTAAGTAAATTATCTGAAATTTTAAATTTTTCTATTTTTGACTTTGATGAACAGTCTCAAAAAAAGAAAATTGGTCTCCAAAAAGTCACGTAGTATAAATTACTCAAGAGAATATATTCTTTGGAGAGTAAGGTGTAGATTTTATATATAATATTAATGTATTATATCACCATTAACTTGACAAATATTTTTCTCATTAGAATTTTCCAGAATTAATTTGATTTTTTAAATTATTTTCATTACAGATCTTTGATTTTATAATAATTAGAAAAACATGTTTGACATATAGTCTTAAAGTTATGATTTTCAATAAATTTTGTTCCAATTTACACATGAAATTTATCAGACGTCTGAAAATGATTAAATTTAAATTAAATTCAAAATGATTAATAGCAGAATGAATTATATTGTTTATTTGCTCTTAAAAAAATGAATCATTTCCATTATTGATTTGTTTATTAGTAAAGGTGAAACTAAGAACTCACCCAGGGTTTCTTTTTGTGGATGTGTGCGAGCATGTTTGCGTCTGTGTGTTTGTGCGTGTGTGTGCTCGTGAGTGTGCATGTGATAATGTATTTCTATGGTATGGAAATGGAAGTATAGTAATACTACCAAGAATGGGTAAATGAAAAATAAAATAATTTTCATTATTTTTACATAATTTTAAAATACTATTTTAATCTTAGGAACTTTCAAATTTTTTTTTTTTTTT
>KZ807563.1:146175-159682 GCA_000696205.2 Oncopeltus fasciatus
TTTATTTATTTAAGAACAGTCAAAATCTTAAACCTCTTCTTTAATATATTTTAATAGCTGAGTTAAAAAAAGTTACGTCGTTGGTATAAAATAACGTTGTATTTAGTGCTTTGTAAATTTTATTCATTGACAGAGGGTTTTTTATAGTATTGTAAATATTTAATACCCTTTACTCTACATACCTATTTAATTGTTATTTGGTTTTATGTATTTTAATGTAATTTTATAGTTGTTATCAAAGTGTAATTTGTAAGAGTTTTTTGTTATTGTTTATACTGGCCCAGTTGCTGCGGCTTTGAGAATGGGACCTTTGGTCATGAGAGCACTCAGCCGTTAAAAATTTAAAATAAATACTTTCTGTGAGAATAATTGGTTTTCATTATTGCTTCCTATTTAACCTTCTTGAACCACTCTTTTCGCTTGATAGTTATTCTTTGTGACGACAGTTTATTTCCCGATACTCTCCATTTGAATTGAACTCCTCTTTGGACAATTATTTATTCGAACTCTCTGTTCAATAGAAGGTTTCAAAACACAATTTATTATTGTCCTGCCAAAAATGATGGAGTTCTAAATGGGATTAATTGAGAACTTTACTATTTAATTAAATAAATATAGGCAAAAGAAGCAAGATGGAACGTTCAAATAGTAGACAAAAATCTGGCAATGTTTACGATATTAATGGCCAAAATTTTAATCCAGATATGTACTTACAGAAATTATTTAAAGTACGTTGATCTAATAGCTCCTAGTTCAATTAGTCTTCAATTTGTTTTTATCATTATGAATAATACAATTATATTTTATATCATAGAATCATATTCTTACTAATAAGGTGTGTCTGTTCAGGAAAATTCTCTTAAGGAAATAATGGAACAAGAAGAAACTATTGTGAGGGATACTCAAGCATTACACTCTGAAATGCAAACTTTGGTTTATGAAAATTACAATAAATTTATTTCAGCAACAGATACTATACGTAAGGTATGTTGTATATTCTACTTTGGTTGGGTAAGCAGTATATTGATTTCAAATTTTGTAGAGTGATGATATCAACTGTATTGTTTCTAAAGGAACTCCACACATATAATTTGGGAGATTTGTTCCAACAAGATAAGTGATCTACTTATTTCAAGATCAGTCAATTTTTTTTTCACATAGGTTTCTACCCTCAGATATTACTTTGTAAAGTGAAAAATCTCTATCACTACAAAAATTTAGGGCAAGGAAATGACACACATTAGTTATTACACATATTATTAAGATATACAATCTTCATAAGCTAACTTTACTCTGTCCAGATTGAATCTCCTGCCTAAGGTTAGATAACCCAATTCTAATGATGCGTTAAGTGTATTTGAGTATGCCATAGTTTTTTTAAATCTTGTCAATAACATAGGGACATAAGCGAGGGTACAAACGCTCTATAGGTTTTAAGATGTCACAATACTTGAAAGACTGCTTATTATTAAGCTAGAAATAATTATTACTGTAAACCTGATTCTTAATATTTTATCATATTTGGTATATTTTTTTCTTGTAATGCTTTTAGTTGGTAATGTAAGAGTTCAAAAGTAATGCGCCTTTCCACCTTTATAAAAAAGTTTAATATATAAAATTGTTAAAAAGAAAATCTAAGGAGTGTTTTATTTATTATATTTTCTTTTTTTTTATTACAGATGAAGACTGACTTTAAGCAAATGGAAACAGAAATGGATTTATTGGGAAAAAATATGGATTCAATAACATTATTTTCAGATCAGATATCATGTACCTTGCTTGTAAGATTTTTAATAAATTTACTTACTTATTTGAAAAAAATTATTTTAAATGCATTTTGCAAAGCAATCTTTGTCTAGTTTCTATAATTTACTAATGCAACATGTGAATTTTAAATATACCCATATTACATGAACAAAAATTCTGGTTAACCACAATTAAATAGTCTTAATGGGAGATTCATTAAGAATCGAAATATGTTTATTGTTTATTATATTAGTATATCATTCAAGAGCTGAGTAAACTAAGTAAATTCCTCAGCATCGTAGTAAATGAATATTTGTTTGTGAACTTTCCACGTCTTGTTAACTCCACTCCTAATCTGTCGATTTCTAATAACACATAAAAACAAATAAAATCTTATAACACTGAAGCTTCATAAATTAAGAAGATACTCTAAGTTTCATTAAAGTTGGATATAAATGGGAATAAAATACCATAAATAAATATATATAATGGGATAAAATGGCATTAAAAACACCAAAACACAATAAAGGTAAAATCTAATGTTCTTGAGGATGACATTGTGTCAATCTGGATAAGAGAGAGGTAGTGTTCAGCTATTCTAGTTTATTATTGAAATTATCCTTATTTTGTTGAACATTAGAAGAACATAAATTATAGAAAGTTCAATTTTGCCCCTATTCTATCTTATTTTTATGACTTAAAATTGATTATTTTAATACTAATAATAACAATAATGATATTGCTGATTATTCAATTTAGCCTCATACATGATAAACACCCCTCCCAATGATAAAGTTTTAATGAAAACCAATTTGGTTGTGCAATTTACAAAGTGAAGCTCAAATATTGAATTACGTTTACATATTTTAAAAAGTGGAGGTCTGGCCAACTCAATTTTACAATCTCAAATATTATCCTTAATAAGTTATTTTTTATTATAGAATATAAATGTTTGAAAATTATGCTGGAGAAATTAGTAGGGTTTTGGCCAGGATCAGTAAAATAAAATACTCCAAAATTGTTAGGTAATTATTTTATTTCTCCATTGACTATTTTCTCCAGCATAATACTCGACGGCCTACGAACCTCCAACCATGCTCCCTTGTCTTCATAGTTAGTGCTGTAATGGTAGAAGAAAAGCCTACCCCTGGAATTGATGGCTTTCCTCTNATATAATTTAATATATATAATTTTGAGCAGATACTATCATCTTTATCTTTTCCTAAGTAGGATCAATTAAAAAATAAAAAATTTCAAAAATTGTGTCATGTTACCAGTGCGAATGGCTTATTTTATTAATGGAAAACTATTAATATATGATAATGGTCTGATCTGTCTCTCTTAAACGGAAAAAATATTTTTGAAATTAACAGTTAGAACTAAACTTAATTTCTAATTTATTACAATAAGATGTTTAATTGTTGTCTGAATGGAAACTACTGGTTAGGAGCCTTTAAATTTATAATTTTAAAAGGGTTTTAAACATATATAGCTGTTGAAATAAGAAGTTTTATTAGCATGCAAAGACAATATGTATGACAATATCCTCCTTATCGACTGACTTCCAGTCCTCTAAAAGATGTCTATAAAAGGAAATATTATTTCAAAAATGCAATGAGGCAGAAAAGCCAATCTTTTATTATATGACAAATCCATTTTAGTCTATTGAAACAGAATTGGAGTTTACCATTTCTATTATTGTTGCACTTTCTGAGTAGAAGCCATAACCGAGCAGTGGAGAAAGATCCACACAGCTGTGCACAAGAGCATAAGCATAATCCTGGGATCTGAAGTAAGAGAATTTTGGTCCCCGGGATTTGATAAGGAATGTTCCCAGTTCACAAAACGAAGAATGCTATATATAAGGCTGTGAAGGATAGGTGGGCCTAGTGGAATGTAGAAGATTGCGGGGTGAAAAGAAGAACTGAAAAGCATCTCCACACATGAAAGGAAGGAGCTGCAAGCTTCAGAACACCTTCAAGCAGAAGGAGGAATGAGAAAATTCTACGCCAAAGCCATTCAAGCTATCACACACTGCTTGCAGCAATCGTAGGTTGAAAAAGAGGACATCATGACCTCGTGGAAAAGCCACTTTGAGGGAATGTATGGGAGAGAGCGAGAGGAGATCAGATGTATTCTGACCTATTTTATCAGGTGAGGATGATGAACCACCGGATTAAGAGGAAGTCAAGGAGGCATTCAGTTAGCTGAAGAGTTACAGGGCACCAGGAATGGATGAGCTTCCAGCAAAGCTCTTTAAGTATGGAGGAGAATGACTAATAAGGACTCTCCACAACCTCATAATGGACATATGGACTAGAGACGTCCTACCAGATGAATTGAGAAAGTTCTTAATTTCCCCGATTTTCAAGAAGGGAGATCCCTTTCAGTATATTAACTAAAAGGGCATATCTATTCTCCGTTTGAGTGCAAGGTGCTCTTGAACATTCTGTTTTGGTCAATAAAAGTCCAAATATTTAGTCTCAGGGCTATACTGATAAGAACATGAATTCCGTTTCCCAGCCGGTAGGTGGTGACCTGTTCAATGTGCATAGAATTCAGAGCAGCCTATGATAGTATAAACAGGGCAAACCTTTATAAAGCCCTTAGGTAATTTAACATATCTGAGAAGCTAGTTAGGCTAATCAAGATTACCATGACGGGTCTCGAAGATATGGTACAGATACATGGGATTGGTCCTCTAGCTACCCATCTGAAAGAGGTGTTTGAAAAGGGGTTGGCCTGCCTGCTGTTTCGTCTGGCACTTGAGAGGGCAAGGAGATTCTGGCATTCAAACAACTGCCATAGTTGTTTAAGTAGCCACCTGGCATAAGCAGGTGTCATTGACTTGTTTGGGCACTTAAATGAGGCGATTGGGGATGCCTTTGTCTCACTGGTAGAGGTGGCAAGAAGACTATCTCTCATAATAAACCAGTATAAAACTAAGTATTTGGTAGCTGAGAAGTGCCCAACACAACCAGGAGAGACAGTAGAGTTCGGTTCCTATTGCTTTGAATAGGTCACTGAGTTTAATTACCTGGGACCGCAGGTCATAATAATAGTAATACACACACAAGATCCTCCAAGTTGCCATTCTAGCAGAGACTATTTTACCTTGATGGTCTTATTTATTTATTTTTACTTAATTTGAACTAATATTACATCCTGAAATTAAAATTACCTATTAAAATAAACTAGTAATTCATAAAAATTTAATTAAGATAGTCAGTCAGCTTTTTCATCAGATATTGGAATTGTAGACACCATAAATAATTGTTTGTGCCCTGCAAACCAATTGCTTTTTTAAATTATCATAAACTAGTTTAATGATTATTCAATTATAGATCTTGTAAAGGTAATAATAGTTTTATTTTTAAGTCTTAATTTACTAAATTTAGATTTTGTTTTTATGTATAATGTTGCTAATTTTATTACATTTTCAGGATGCACGGCTACAAATATCCAAGCTTTCAGGAATACATTCATTGTTAAAAAGATTACAGTTTCTATTTAAATTGCCTAATAAATTGAAAGCATTAATAGATGAAGGGAACTATCAACAAGTAAGGTTTATTTTTTCTTAATTTAATTAAATGTTTTAAGTAGTTCATAAATATAAATGTAAGGGGAAATTATTTATGAAAATGTAGTATTAGGTTTTATAATTATTAAAAAAATAGACTTCAAAAAGAAATTTTGTGTCTATGTAAAAAAAATATATATATACTAGCTGACCCGGCGAACTTCGTACCGCCTTAGTGTAGCAATGATGCAATATTTTAGGACTTTGAGCACGATTGATTAAAATTTTCGTACAGTGGATATTGAGTAAAAATCAATACAAAGGAATTAATTTTACAATTTATCATTATTGTTATTAAAATTTGTAACAAATGAGTAAATTACAAAGTTATTAGTAAATAACATGTGACACTTAAACTTATGAATAAGGTAGGTAGGGCAGATAGTCTTAAATCTTTATCAACAATATTTATTATATTGAATTATACATACTTTTAATTTCAACTTAATTTATCACTAATCAGTGCACAATATTTCTAGTTAACCTGTCTTTAGCTAATACAAATAGATTCGACGGTTTCCCTACACGTGAACATGCAACATATAGTTGTCCATGAGAAAAACATGGATTTTCTAAATCTAAACCACAAATGGACATTGTTTGGCCTTGAGATTTATTTATAGACATGGCAAAAGCTAAACCAATTGGAAACTGTAGCCTTTTGAAGGTTATGGTAGAATCTGACGGTATCATTGGAATACGTGGCAACAGGACCACTTTTCCTTTAAACTTCCCAGTTAAAATGGTTGCTTCAAGAATATTTCCGGTGATCTTTTTGATGACCAAACGCGTACCGTTGCATAATTGAGGTGGATTCAAATTACGTAGGAGAATAATAGGGGAACCAATCTTTAATCGCAGATTATTTGGTGGCATTCCAGGTATATCCAGTGAGTTTAAAAATTCAACTGGAAAATTTACACTTTCATTTTCATCAACAGTATCGATTGATTTAAAAGACATCAGATCGCCTGATAACAACAGCCATTGTGCACTCATCCCAAATTATTATTGAACTCTTCCGCGACACTGCAGCTATTCCACTAATCTTTTTTATGTTACATATTGCATTTGGTTTACTATGAATGTCCAATGGCAGCTTGAATGTTGAATGTGCCGATCGCCCACCATCTAGCAAAGGAGCCGCAATGCCTGACGATGCAACTGCCAATGCGATTTTCTGTTGCGACCGTACTTTGGCAAGAATCAACGATATCAAAAATGTCTTACCGGTACCACCTGGTGCGTCCAAGAAAAAAAAACCGCCTTGTTTAGCAGCAACAGCCAGTATAATCCGATCATAAATAATTTTTTGTTCTGCTGTTAGTAATGGCTCACTGTTCACGATAATTGTTGCTAAATTACCATGATCATATTGTTTTTCTCGTTGTAAATCGGTGTTGACTAAGTCGGTGGCTGGACGATCAGGTGACGGTATACCATAATGATGAAGTGGTAAATTTGAAATTAAAACACATAAATCCTCGATCAACACTAACGCTTCATTATACATCTCTGGCGTATAATCTATGTTTCGGCATTGATCTGTTTGTCTTATTCGATGCAATATGTCCTCGGTCATACAATTTTTATATTTTTCCCACAAAGTTTGTGCTTGCGATGGATAACATGTCGTCAAAATAATTGCAAACAGCTGACGAATGTTATTGGGCGTTGATGTCAACGCAGCATCAGCAAGCGTTAAGTCCCAATGGTTATCGTCTTCTAGCAATTGCAGTTCACGACATGCGTCTTGGTATGTATTGAATACTCGACCATTAACTGTTCGCAGAAATTCAAAAGACGTTGGTCCGGGAACATTCACTAATAACAAACGTAAATAGAAGCACTCACGTTGCTTTGGATGTACCGTGTAAAGTCGCCCCAATGTCTTAGCTTTAAATATGCCTGTAATGGAAGGATGTGGTTTTCCTTGTTTCCGTGGCTCCCATTTTTTACTGGATTTGTTCCATGTAAAATAACGTGGAACATCAGCATATATCAATGTCTTTGCGAACTGGCCAAAAATATCAGATTTTTGACACAATGTAAAAAATTCAGTTAGTGTCGTTTTTGGAGCCTCAAGTGCACGTTGAAGAACATTTTCTTCAGTGAAGTATACACGTTGACCGTTTTCAAGATGTATTGCTAGATGCTGGACAGAAGGATCTCTTTCGTGTATGGGAAAGCTAAGAATATGCCAAATAGCTTCATTACTGCTAATGTATCTGCCCATTTGGTATCGTGCTATTTCGTCATTTTTATTTATGTTTTGTACTTCAAATATGGCCAAATCACTGCCTTTGTTTACATACTTACAAATGTACTTAATTGATTTTACAGAACTGCAAAGCTCAACATTGATATGAGCTTCATAAGTTTTTAAAAGTAATGGTGAGTATGGTACCACCCACTGATTATCAAATTCTACTTGATTTGGATAATTCGGCAATCGCATTGTGAATGTGTGGCCACCATTCGCAGTATTTCTGCGGCGATACATTGGATAACCGTCAATATCCGTGATAGTGTCATTGGTATGCGGCTTTGGAAAATTTTTTTTACATCTTCCATTTTCCATACATGGTGACGTCATGTTGAAAGCACCACACGGCCCATGGATCATGTGTTTGGTAACAATATCAAATAATTCTTGATCAATTAATGGGTCTGGAATTTCGGCTGAAATTATTTGATCAATTTCTTCTGGACGAATTTTATCTTGAAGCCAAATTAAAATGTGGGCATGAGGCAAACCTCGCTTTTGCCACTCAATGGAATACAGCCAACAACGTGTGATACCAAAAACTGAATATTTAACAATCAAATCATTTAAGGATTTCAATTTTTGTTTGAACACACGCGCAGTTATATCATGACGATGAATTGCTTGTTGTCCTGGTAATAGTAAAGTTTGTATCTCTTTCCAATTCGGATTACATGTGAATGTAATAAACAAATCCGGTCGACCGTAATAACGTACGTAAGTCATCGCATCTTGTATGTATTCCTGCATGTTCCGTGGACTGCCGATGTAGCTTGAAGGTAAAATGAAAGCATTGCCGATGTCATTGGCATTTAAATTTCCATCGATGTTCCCAGCAACAGCATCTCGTAAGTGAATATATTCTTCCGATCGTAATTTAGCCTGGTTGTATCGAATAAATCGCAAGCGTTCGCTTTCAACCTTAGCAAACATATCAACAATGTATTGATGGAATAGCTGACGATATCGTAGAATATAGTTGTCCTGATTTAGTCTAACCATCAATCGGTGTGCGTAGTAGTTCATTGAACTAACTTTCTTATTTCCATAAGCACCTGAAAAAAATTTAAAAATAAATGCAATACGAAATTAAAATCCGTACATACAGTAGGAAAATAAATAGTTAATTGTCAAATTTACCGGTATTTGGATCACATTGTTTGATGTTAAGGTGATATTCATTTTGTCCTTGCCAAAATATTAATGGATATTGTAGTGCGTCATATGAACGGTGTAAATCCGAAATCGTACTGACAGTGTTGTCTCGCCGAGTAATTTTTATAGCTCTGTTGTCAACTGGATCACCAACCATAATAACAGCAACCTCATCAACAGTTGGAGCGTTGAATCTGCCAGCATGTTCACCTAATGGTACTTCGTCGGCTTTTATGACGATTTGATAGTTGTCATTTTGCAATCGTGGCGAAACTCTTTTAATCAATCGAATTAGTTGATTCTGATCTTCTAAAAAATTTTCCAGCAACATCACAATTGCTCTTTCCTCTCCTTGTTCAATGAAATTATACTGGCACCGAGTCGTCACGCGCTCTTCACAATTGCCCATAAAATAAATTTGAAGAAATTTCGGATCATCATCAGGCATTGGCATTAATGACCCGATTTTATGGTACACCTGGCCTTGTATTTTAAATGTAGTTTCAAAATTACGTCCATCGGATGCGAGATCGCAAATTTTAGTTGCCCCAAATGACGTCATTTGGAAGCAAGAATTGAATTTGCGTATCTTACGCAAAAATAATTTTGAATCATCTGAATCGCCAGCAAGAAGGGATAATAAAGGTTCCGGCGGAGTGGGTAGAGGTGACAACACAACTTTTCCTGATGCGCAGCACATGCCGGGTGTTTCAGTCCGAAATTTCAATGCCTGACAATATTGACATACTTTATCCATTGCACCGATAGCAATTTTTGAATGCGCAGAGTAGTTAATATCTGGTGCATATTCGAAAGCAAGACGAACAAATGATGTACGTGTTAATGAGCGGCTGGTCTGCTGCCTCTGTCGTTCTTGTACTCGTGCAGTAACTATGTTTCGTTCTCGTGCCGCTCTTGTTCTTCTAATTGTCTGTCGCAGACGTTCGTCACGCTGTTCCTGAGATTCTTGTGCACGACCCTCTGTTGTCCTGATTCTTTGAGCTGCATTTCTTGTTGCGATTTGTTCTGCCGACTGATCAGCTCTTTCAACACGTTTGCGTCGTGCCTCTCTGCTCCTCGCGTTGTTGAGGTTAGATTTTTTCGGTGGCATTGGACTGAAAATAATAATTTAAACGTTCAAATATTAAAAAAAAAAAAAAGCTGAAAAATATGCTATTATAGCACATTAAATTGAAAAGTGCAAAATAATTTTAAAAAATATTTGTACAATTATTGAAAAAGCGTGGGGAGCTTTGTACCATTATCTCATACAAATTTTAATCAACTTTTATAACTATGGGATAATACTTACATGTATATATTTCAATTAAATATTTTTGAACAATGAAGCACAAATAATAAAAAAGCAGGAATTATTTCACTGTATTATCTTCAATATATATAAATTTAATTTACACTTTAGTCTAAGCAACACGTAGCCGTCTATGCTAATACCAAAAATTGGAAAAGTAAAAACGATTGAATTTCACTGTATTTCGTGTACTACAAAATAAATTTAACCTATACTTTAGTCCCAACAACACGTAGTGGTTATGCTATTAAATTGTAGCTTATATAATACGTTTGTAGGTTAAACATAGCAGCGCCATTTATTAATTGTTTACTCAATCCAGTCAACAGATGTCGGCATCTGTTAAAATCATTTGGAGCTAACAAATAGACAAATAATTAGCAACGCCATCTTTTAACTGATATCGGCATCTGTTAAAATCATTTGAAGCTAACAGATAATAGGCAAATAATTTGCTATAAAATAATATTGCGACCATAATTTAAAATATATGCTATCCTATCGTTCAAGTTGGATCAAACCGCACACGGTGTGCAAATTTGGTTCAAATCGGTTTAGTAAATAATTTTCCTAGAAACCTTGTGCAGCTTGAAATATTTTAATAATAGTTAGAATATATCAGTTTAAAAGCTGGTATATGATATAGTAAGGCGAATGGTTGAAGAGACCATTTGCTAACACTATGATCACTGTCATGGTCTGCGTCTTCGACCCTTGGGAGGCTACTTCCACAGCAGCAAGTATGAATGCCACCTGTAACCTTCTTCAGCAGCCAAGACAGACCAGTCTTAAGGAGGGGGCAGTGTTAGGAACACTCAGTAGAGGTGTAGACCCGACAAAGATGCAAGGGCAATAGTAATAGATTGTTAACCATCTGTAAGCATTTGTTTAATTCAATTATTGATTCAGTTGTCAAAATAATTTCCTGAGTTTTATGAACCTTGGCACATGAAATATTAAAATAAATATTTTGTGATATACTTATTATTCTGGAATATTAAAACATAGACAGATATTTTTTCTAGTTATTATCTTATTTTANAAAGCGTGGGGAGCTTTGTACCATTATCTCATACAAATTTTAATCAACTTTTATAACTGTGGGATAATACATGTATATATTTCAATTAATTTTTGAACAATGAAGCACAAATAATAAAAAAGCAGGAATTATTTCACTGTATTATCTTCAATATATATAAATTTAATTTACACTTTAGTCTAAGCAACACGTAGCCGTCTATGCTAATACCCAAAAATTGGAAAAGTAAAAACGATTGAATTTTACTGTATTTCGTGTACTACAAAATAAATTTAACCTATACTTTAGTCCCAACAACACGTAGTGGTTATGCTATAAATTATAGCTTATATAATACGTTTGTAGGTTAAACATAGCAGCGCCATTTATTAATTGTTTACTCAATCCAGACAACAGATGTCGGCATCTGTTAAAATCATTTGGAGCTAACAGACAAACAATTAGCAACACCATCTTTTAACTGATATCAGCATCTGTTGTTAAAATCATTTGAAGCTAACAGATAATAGGCAAATAATTTGCTATAAAATAATATTGCGACCATAATTTAAAATACAAGCTATCCTATCTTTCAAGTTGGATCAAACCGTACACGGTGTGCAAATTTGGTTCAAATCGGTTTAGTAGTTTAGGAGTCCATCGCGGACAAACAACGTGACACGTAATTTATATATATTAAGATAAAAATCAAAGTTGAATACAAAAATGTATTTTTATTGGTCTCTTTTCACTCCTCACTGACCAATGGCGAAAAATCTCCCCAGAAATTTTATTCATTGTAATTTTTTTATTTTTGTGTGTTCACTCTACTCTTTCTTTCTTATGTTCTTATTTATTATATTTATGTGCCAGTTTATTAAAATGTGGTACATAAATGAAAAAGTATCTCACTAAATAATTTTCCTAGAAACCTTGTGCAGCTTGAAATATTTTAATAATAGTTAGAATATATCAGTTTAAAAGCTGGTATATGATATAGTAAGGCAAATGGTTGAAGAGACCATTCGCTAACACTATGATCACTGTCATGGTCTGCGTCTTCGACCCTTGGGAGGCTACTTCGACAGCAGCAAGTATGAATGCCACCTGTAACCTTCTTCAGCAGCCAAGACAGACCAGTCTTAAGGAGGGGGCAGTGTTAGGAACGCTCAGTAGAGGTGTAGACCCGACAAAGATGCAAGGGCAATAGTAATAGATTGTTAACCATTTGTTTAATTCAATTATTGATTCAGTTGTCAAAATAATTTCCTGAGTTTTATGAACCTTGGCACATGAAATATTAAAATAAATATTTTGTGATATACTTATTATTCTGGAATATTAAAACATAGACAGATATTTTTTCTAGTTATTATCTTATTTTAAGAAATTATTTTCCTTTGCAGGCAGTAGAAGATTATGTTCATACACAGCAGGTATTAAATCTGTATGCTCATCTTGAATCATTCAAAGGCATTCAATCAGATTGTTCAGAGATCGTTGAAATGTTGAAAGGAAAACTGCATTCACAATTATCGAGTAAAACAGTAAGTCCATTAATTAAATTTACCTAATTCCATAATTCTAAGAGAAATGTTTTGTTATAGCATTATTCGTTTCCAATCCGAGAGTAAAGACTTGGTGTTTGACACTCTCTCCCTCTCCCTCTCCCTCTCTCTCTCTCTCTCTCTCTCTCTCTCTCTCTCTCTCTCTCTCTCTCTCTCTTCCTCTCTCTTCCTCTCTCTCTCCCTCTCTCTCTCCCACTCACTCTCTCTCCCTTTCTCTCTCTCTCTCCCTCTCTCTNTTACAACAATCATTCTCTTTTCAGCCCTGAAGAAGCCATCATATGATGTGCGAAAGCTCGGCAAACAACACCAATTTGACACGGTCCAACCCGGAAGAAGAAACGGTAAATACTTCTGATGACCGTCGAAGCCTACGTGAACGGCATGCAATAATGTGAGATTTGTAATCTGTAATACATCGCACTAAATATATATTGTTCATATAACAAAAACATAATATTATAAAAATAAATATTGCACATAAAACAATGTGACACATGTATCTTCTTAACATAATTAAGAAAAAGCTATAATACTTTTATATTTAACAACAATGAAACAAGCTGCAGTGGTTATACTCATTACCTCCGTGCACAATTTTCTTTCCTTATGATTTATCATATCATGCTGATATACATGTTACGAAGTACAGTGGATTGATTGATATTGCCTGAGGTCTTAAGAAACTAGAGGGATTTGAGATGTGTAAAAGAAGTGTGTTTAGTGCTGTGGAGCTTTTCTATACATCTACATCAGGTGATCTTTCACTGTTCTAATTATGCCACCTACTCTCTCTCTCTCTCTCTCTCTCTCTCTCTCTCTCTCTCTCTCTCTCTCTCTCTCTCTCTCTCTCTCTCTC
>KZ807563.1:165048-178268 GCA_000696205.2 Oncopeltus fasciatus
ATATTTATTTATTTATAATTGTTTAATTATAAACACATTTCTATGAACCACCCTACTTAAAATGCTGATTTGCTAATCAAATTTTAGAATTGGTAACTCTGATTAACTATTAAAACTTCTCACATTTTCCTCCTAGTTCACTAATAGAAAATTTACATTTTATTTAAAGATTTATATTTTTAAATTTACATTTTTCTAAAATGTAGGATTCCAAATGACTGCTCACTGTGCAGTAAGTTTCAAAATATTGAATGTTACCAGGAGTATTGCCATACTTCCGGATGACATACTTCTAGTCTAGTATGATGATACTATCATGATATGGTATAGTATAATACACCACAAAAAATATTATAAAACTTTTATTCACTTTTCCATTTCATCCATTCAGAAGCTTGAATTATTTCACATAAGCAAAAGGCTCTAATTGTTGAAAGGCTTTTACAAAATGCTTATTATTATTATATTTTGTTTATTTTCATTGTCATATGGTTTTCTTGTGTATTAATAGTAACACTCAGCTTTTTTTTCTTTTTCTTTTTAAATTTTGATGAGCTGTGGATTTCATTTCCCTAATGATATAAGCTTTATTGTAAGTTTTCAAAGAAATCAATGAATTTAATTTAATGGTTTTTCTCTCTTTATAAAAAAAAAAAAAAAAAGAAAAAAAAAAGAAATGAAATCAATTTTTTGATAAATTAAGAGCTTCAATTGTTTTGTATGTCGCACCATAGTCTATTGGTTAAAACCAAATAGGTGAAAATGCTTGAAATCTGCGGAAAAGGGAACATAAAGGGGTCTGTCATCTATTAAGAAAGCTGATCCAACGCCTTCAGAGTTTTTTGAGCCAACGGTATAAATGCTTATGCAAGATTTTTTATCAGGTACCAGCTTTTTATAGTTATTCTGAAATATGATGGGAATGGTATCCTTTTTTATGTACTTGGTGAGAGTTAGGTTAGTATGTAGTATGCTTTTGAGAGACCAAAGTGGTTTTGGAGAGACTGACTGAGGAATAATCTGTGGAATTTGTATGGCATTTTTTCTAATGAGGTCATGAGCTCTCCTTGTAAAAGAGAATGAACCAATGTGAAGTGGGCGAATTTCTGATACTGTTAGATTTGGCTTTAGGGGATGAGTGGGGTGAGGCTAAGATAGAGTAATAATATCTGAGAAGGAGTTGGTCCCTACGATACTCGAGTGGCGGTTCTCCAGATTCTGCCAGCAGGCTAAGTGCCGGACTACTTCTAAAAGCACCCAGTGCTAAGCGTATGCCACCGTTGTGAATGTTTTCTGGCATGAAAAGTGTTCTAGGTGAAGCTGAGCTGTAAGCAATGCAACCATAGTCCAATTTAGACCTATTAAGCTCCTATGAAGGAGAAGCATCAGTGCCCCATGATGTATTTGAGATCATCTACAATATATTAGAGGATGTATTTGAGATCATCATCAATATATTATACCTCTATCCTCTTCTAAAATAATTAATAACTAAATAAAAAGTGTTTCCTTTTTTTTTTCTCTGGAGATTATAGGAATATTGATCACTTTAGGGATGATATTGAGGTTGCCTTGAAAGAGTGCTTGTTGGGATACTGAAGGGATAAACCTGTCTTTTATATGTCATTGGGACACTCAGTGGTGCTTGAGGATGGTGTATTGGCACCGAAATTGGTGCTAATAAAATTAATTAAAATAGGAAAGACAACCTCTATAATATCTCTAAAGTAAAATATTTTTATTTTAAGTAGAAATAGAATCATAAAATTAAATTTTAATTGCTTTCACACCTAATTTTAAAATAATCAAAGTAAATGTATTTATATCAAGGATTGTATGTGCTTTTATTTTTGCTGGGTTTTTACGTTATTTGACTACAGTTTGAAGTGTGAACTTAACATTTTCCAAATCATTTGAACATTAAACACTATAATTAGTACATTAATCCATTTTTCTTATCCTTAACTTTTAGGATCTCAGGGAAGGGGAATTGCCTTTTACTAAAGAAAAGAAACTTNATATGCCCTAAACATAAATACAAAATTATTTAACTCATGACTAATCATTATATTAGATCCATGGTTCAGGACTAGCATTTATTTATCGATAAAAATGAACTTAACATTTTCCAAATCATTTGAACATTAAACACTATAATTAGTACATTAATCCATTTTTCTTATCCTTAACTTTTAGGATCTCAGGGAAGGGGAATTACCTTTTACTAAAGAAAAGAAACTTCAAGAAAGTGTTGAAACATCTGTAAGGCAGATATTGCTTGTGGGCTTCATTGAAGATTTGCTAAGCCTGGCACGTTCATTTACTTCAATGACTGTTTCACTTCCTGCCATTCTTGTCTTAGCAAAAATGTGTTTGGAATTTTCTAGCATTCATATTCATGATTTAGTAAGTTTCTTTTTTATTTTTTAAATATTTTGGTATATTATAAGCCATTTAAATATGGTATATTAAATTATATGATTTAATTATTCAAAAGGCCACTTTATTAGTTTTATTTAGATTTATATATTTAAGTGCAGGGTGTTTCAAACTCCTCCCCTTTTCAAGCATTTATAATTTTTGATGAGGAAATGATATGAATAATATATNAAATTTTAATTGCTTTCACACCTAATTTTAAAATAATCAAAGTAAATGTATTTATATCAAGGATTGTATGTGCTTTTATTTTTGCTGGGTTTTTACGTTATTTGACACCAGTCTGAAGTGTGAACTTAACATTTTCCAAATCATTTGAACATTAAACACTATAATTAGTACATTAATCCATTTACTTTAAAATGGTGATGCGTAACATTAAACCAGGATATCAGATTTAGATTCCATATTATATATATATAGATTTCTGTGCCTATATTTTCTCGTACCACCTATAATGATAGAGAAATCAGTAAATTTTAAATTTCTTCTGTTTGAAAATCCCTAATCTCTCATCTTACATTCGATATTTATGTTAAAAGCCGTATAAAAAAAAAAAATTTAATCTATAGTTTAGTACAAACATTATTAAAAAGCAATACAACTTTTCTGTTTTGAGGCTTTAAATAAACCTTAACCTACATCTTATTATTTTAGACTTAATGACATATTTAAATTGAAATACACTGAATAAATAAACAGAATTTCATTCATATTTTTAAGAAATATTCATTTTAGTGTTTTAATCTAATTATGTCTTTTAATACATATCAAGTGTGTATGTCTTTCAATTGATAGCTTTTATGTATTTTACATACATACAGTGGTATATCAGAAAATAATGTAACCAAAGTTCTAAAACGATTATGTTGTGGATATGCCACCAACCTCAGGTTGGTAGGTGCAACATTTGGCTGTTATAGCTGTTTTAAACTTTAATTCTACAAACCCTTTTAAAGCTGTTTAGTTATTCTCATATCGAATGAGCTGATACATTGGTATTAGAGGCAGAACTTTAATCTCCAATTCCATCAAAACCAATTCAGTCATTTTTTATTAAAATTAGTTACATCCTTCAGGTTTTTACTGTTCTACTTTCTGGTTCTACATCTATCTTTAAACACAAAACATATAATTTTAATGTTTAACTAAAAATTTGTATAATATACATGAAAAGTAAATATATAAACATTTTTAGAGTAAGATAAAAGTTTAATTAATATTATTACTTATATTTACCATAAGTATGTTGCATAGGTACTAGTGAAACAATTTTAACCACCTCGAGTCACCAGTCTGCTTCTCCTTTACAAAGCTATTTTATGTGATTCCTTCGTATGTGCCATGAAGAATTTGAAAATGTTGTCAGCTTCTTTGAAAAAATATTTTGTCTTGAAACATTTAGAATTTATAAAACTTGTTCCATTAAATCTATAACCAAATTTTGTATTAAAGCAGAAGGAAAAAAAAAATGTTGCAGCATGCTGTCTTTTATTTGTCCTAATATTTAAAAAAAAAAGTTATACACAAGAGTAATAAACTTGTTATTGTAGCAACTTAATAAAAGTTCTAAAAAAAGATAAAAATATCTCATTATCATCATTTAATTACTGTATGTAATATGACTGAGTGATTTCAATGAGGTTTCAAATTTTTCAAATAAAATCCTATTTTTTGTATGGCCTATGTAAATTAGGATGTCAATATTTATTGGTACAATGTCATTTATTTAAACTGTCCTTATAAATTAAAAGTGTCAGATTATTAATTAGATTTATCTTGTCACAAAATGATCCATTGTCATCTAAGAAACTATTAAACTAACTTACAAAAAACCACATGTAGAATTATATATAAATAATATTGTGGATTGTGTATTTTTATTATGTGATAACATTAGAAAACAAGATTCGCTTAGGAATACGCGTTAAAAAAAATCTCAAAAGTTTTTATTTACAAAAATTTTAATATTCTGAATAATTATGTTATTATTTTAAAGCTCATTGAAATTGGATTAATATTTATCATATTATTTAGATCACTTTATATTAAAAAGGGGTCTAACAGTAAAATATTCCTGAGGAGCTATTTTATCTGATAATTGATATTTATATATATTTTCTACAGTTAATATGTTAAAGTACTTTTAATTGTATCATTTCAGTTAAATTTAGTCGATGGAGCTGGGAGTACTGAAGAAGAGACGTTGTGTAAAAATATGCTTGCAGTAGCTCAAGACCTGGGGGATCACTATGTGAAAATGCAAGGAAATATAATTGGCCAGGTAATTAAGCTGAAATTACCATTACTGATTAGGAGTATTTTAAGATCTTGATTCAAAAATAAAATAATCAATAAATATGCCCTAAACATAAATACAAAATTATTTAACTCATGACTAATCATTATATTAGATCCATGGTTCAGGACTAGCATTTATTTATCGATAAAACTTGCCCTAGACGGGATTTGAACCCTCAGCATCAGGATTATAAAACCCCAATGGATCCCATCATTCCTATCCCAAGCTTAATTTGCTATCCAATGCCCTTTATTTTATTTTGGAGCATAATTATTATTTGATTATTTTTTAAAGAAGCAAAAGTTGAGTCACTCTCACACAAAAACACACCATTCTTTTAAATATGATTTTTTTGGATCAGGAAACTACATTCATGAGTTTCAATTATTTTTAAATGCTGCATTTTTTTTTCAAGTATGTGTAACTAAAAGTAAATCTCAAAATTTGATTAAGAGATCGTTTTGGATGGTCGTCCTGGACAAATATTTTCTGGCTTTATTTCCTTAGAAATTAAGCTATTTATGCTTTTCAAATATCTCTTTTTGTCTCCACTGATCGTGTGAAAAATCATCTAAATGAATATATAAAGAATATTACTCTGAATACTGAGTGACCCATTCTTTATTACCCAGTCTGATTATAACCACGATTTGCGAGATTCTATCTTTTATAGAAAAATACTAAATATCAAGGCTTCTAGCCAGTAGTAGAGGAAAATTATTTTATTTTGGTTGTAGTTCATAGACCTTGCATGAAGTTTGCTTTCTGGCCAGAGGTCCTCACTAATGCTGAATAAGTTTGAGTAACCATATTCAACTGGTATGATCTTGTTATTCAATTCATGTGGTTTGTGAATAATTGTGAATCTTGTTAATGTACCTTTCATTACTGCTATCATTCACATTCTAATTTGGTTTTCAAACTTTTTCCTAATACATTAATATTGATTATTAAATTGCTTTTTAAAAAATCTATCATTTTTCCATTGATCATAGGATTATTTCTCTAATTACCTTACAGAAAACTCCTAGCACAGCCTTAAATATTTTTCTCTTGATAAGATACAATTTATACAATTATTTATACGTGTATATTACTAAATAACCTTAAATTTGGTTGGACATTTAATTTTACTTTATGAAGATAGCAATAAGGCTTATATATTTTTTTAATGGCAATAATGTTGTCAAAGAACTTATTCTAATTGAATTATAACAATTAACTAACACTGATTTTTGGAAGTGACAATACTATCTTTAATTAAAAGTACAATATTTGTATTTTATTGTTTCTTAATTTATATCACTTGTTAGGCAAAACAATTTCATAATTTTAGTAATCTTGCGAAACAAACAAATGAAACTTGATAGTAAATGGAATATTAATATACTATGATTAGTATATTAATGTTCCATTTATCCAATCTTCATGAAACTGCTTTTGTTTGTTTCATTCGGTTTCTTAGTTTCTGAAAACAACAGATTTCTTTCAATAGAAAAGCTGAAAGAAGAAAGAAAAGTAAGAAAATAAACTCCTTCTGTGATATCAAGGCCTAAGTTCTTCATAGTAAATTCTTTGAGTGAATTGGTAGTACCCAATTTTCATTACTGAGGCATTTTCACTGTTACCTAAAAAGATAAGGTGACTATAATCCTAAATTTTATTCCCTTAATATATTATATTAAAATAAGGGATTTGTAATAAAATAAATGAAGGAAATATTCCTAGTAATTTTTAATCAATTACTTTATTAAAAAAGGATTTTATACCCTTTTTAAAGTCAAAGGATATAAAATGTAATACATAATTGTATAGATGATATCAAGGTAATATCCATATAAGAAAAATTTCACAAATATATTAAGCGTCATATTTAAAAAAATAAAATGACTACATAATAAAATTACCATGTATTAAATTATGTATTACAATTTTATGAATAATAATTTTATTTATGTAGGTCAGATATTAAACTGCCATTATTTATAAGAAACTAATTAACATTTTTTAAATACAGTTTGAATTATAAAATATGAAACATAGATATATATTGTAATTCTATAGATTGATGAATTTTTAATTAAGTTCTTTTTAATGATTTTTTATTTACAGAATTCAGTAAGGCACGAATGTAGAACTTTAATCCTGAACCACAAATAAAAATGATATATTAATAATAAATTGTTAAAATATTTTGCTGAGAATTCATGCCTGTAGATAATTAGAAAATTGTTTGGAAAACATATTTCGCTCAGAAATTATACAGTGTAAATTTGATTTATGTCTGTAGATGATTAGAAAATCAGTTGAAACTCGTGACTGGGCTCATAGTTTGGAACCTAGGAATGTGAGACCAGTTATGAGACGAGTATTAGAAGAATTATCTGCTGCAGAACCTGTTGCTTCCCTCTTTGAAGATGTACAAATTCAGCCACCTGGCTCAGGCTCAAGGCATCATGCGAGGTAAGAATCAGTGCCAGAATCTCTTTAACATATTCTAATAATATTAATCTTTATTTATTATATTATTATAATGCTTGTTGAATTTTTTTCCTATATACTGACACCTTTAGTGTGAGTTGAATAAGTAAGAAAGGAGTACTTGTGAATAGCATTGCAGCCATCCTTTTTCTCCTCGGTAAATAACCTAAGAGGTTATTTTCACTACCAATGATTATAAAACAATCATACCTTCTATTATCCGTCTTCATTGGTTTCTGCAAACCATCCTCCATTGGCGAGCGCTTTCGGACATTGTCCATCTTTTTGGCCGAATACATGTGTACACTGTCACTGTCTGTATTCAACTGCGTTTGTATTCTGTGGGTTGGTCGGATGCGTCAGGTATAAGGGTCGTTTAGCTGTAATGTTCGCTTTGTCGGCAATAAGGTTTGTCAAACACGAGAGTTATAAGGGTCAGTATCCATTATTTCAGGTATTAGTTGAGGCAGGGATTAGTTGTAATCTCCTTTGTTGAGGTGTTCTAAGTGTTCCGAAGTTTTTTGTAAATGTGTATGTGTTTGATAGTGTCTGACTATGGATTATACTGTCTTATGTATTTTTGTGTTGTTGTCGGTTTGTGTGTCATCTGTTTGTTTATGTTTGTGTGTTTGTTTTAGTGACAGTAGCGGTCTAAATATGGTGTCAGATTGTGTGTTAAGTTGTTCGTTAATAATGTTGTTGTCAGTGATCCTTGTTTTGTAAATTTCCATGTTTTCTTAAATGTCCATCTTCCATCCCTTATGTTGTTTATGTAGCAACGTCATGGTTGTTTGTATGTCGGTGAGGTCGTGTCCGTTGTCTTGTAGATGGTTTGCGTAGTTGGAGTCCCGTTTATTTCGTTTGTATGATCGTGCGTGTTCGTCAACTCTCGTTTTGAGTTTTCGTTCTGTTTGTCTTATGTACGTCTGGTTACATGTACATGTCAGTTTGTATACTCCGCTGAAATTGTATGTTTCAGTCTTTTTGTTGTTCGTGTGTAGGTTGCGTTTCAGAGTATTGTCTGTTTTTAATGCTGTGAGTATTCCTTCTTTTCAAAATAGGTTTGTGAGTTTGTAAGTTTCAGTTCCTGTGTATGTTATTGTGAATCTATGATTTGTCTGTTCTTCTTGTTGTCTGTTCGTGTGTGTTATTTTGTTGTATTTCGTGAGTAGTTTGTCTATAGTGGTTTGTTTGTATCCGTTGTTTTGCGCAATTGCGTATATCGTCTGTAGTTCTTTGTCATAGTTTTATTCTGCAGCCATGTGTAACGACATTCCTAAGCAATTTAAGGACATAAAGAACGCGGGTTGGCGGGGGTGGAGGGGAGATATACATCAAACAAAATCATTCAAACATTGTTCGCCAAAATGCTGAGGGCAGAGGTCTTTCGNGCTAGCTAGTCTTTACCTATTTATATTTATAAATTGCTATGCTCTATCTAACCCTTTCTTAATTCTTATCTGGCAAATATCTTTGATAAATGAATGAAAATAATCAAATGTAATTAATTTTATTTATTATAATATGAACTGTTATTTATACTTCTTATCATTGTTAAAACCATTTACCATGAGTTAATTGTTAAACAATTTAACTGTAAATTAGAAGGTCTTTCCAAGGCAAAGTTAATTTTTTTTTCAAAGGATAAAAACTTGGTACTTTGGTTTCATGAATTATTTTTTCTTAGATATTGAAATATCTTACTTCCTTCTTATATTCTACTTCAATACATTTAACACATTTAAAAGTATACCAAATCAATGAAATTATTATTCATTGAATTCAAGTTATTCATGACTTTAAATCATGGCAATCATTAATAAGAATATTATGATATATGATAATGATATATTATTTTCAGAGCATTGTGTGTATATCTTCACATGTGAGAAATTTCCCCAAAAATTTTACTCGTAATTTATTTTGTGTGTGTGTTCACTAGACTTTTTCTCTCACCTGTTCTTATATATATATAAGTTATTATTAATGATTTATTTTTTGATCAACAATTAATATTGGACTTTGAAATTTTAGATCAAGCACTGGAGTCTCTTGGGCTGGTCCGGATTATATTCATCATATTGACAAATTGTTTTCTGACAAATTAGAAATATTTACTCCTATTGAATTCACCAAAACTTCTATTCTCACTGGAATAATAAAAATTAGCTTAAAGGTAACTTTTCTTATTTAACTTTTTTTTTCTTGATAAGCAGTTATGGATTAAATTAAGTGAGTCAAGTATGTATTGGGTTTTACAATGGTTTTCCATTTGACCTTAATGTGTCGTAAGTATTTATTCATGGTGATTTTCCTTTTTCTTTAGTTTTTAATTCTCCAAAATGTTGTTCTCTTGCTCTATCCTAATGAATTTAAAGCATCTTGGTTGACCGTATAGGACCATACATCTCTCTCTGGTACTGAGGCTATATATTCTAAAAATATAATTAAATGCATTTATTCAGTTTTGAATAATTATGTTTATAACAATTATAATTATTATTATCGTTAAGTAAAATTTTTCAAAATTTTGGTTCTTTTTATCTAATAAGCTATTAAAAAATTAAAATTAAGACAATCCAGATAAATAGATGTATTTGTTACCGAGTTATAGCTATTTTAAGGTTTTGATCCTTTTTTATTTATATTTACTCAGGTACCTAGAAAGAATAATCATAACCCAAATTTCATGAAAATCATTTCAATAAATTTTGTCGTACAATTTTTATTATTTTGCTGCAGTGTAGATTGATTGAATATATGAAGACAAAAAAAAAAAAAAAATAGTAAACATGTGGCTACTATATTTTGACATTCGACTCCAACAGCCAATAACAAACACCAATAATTTGTGGCATAACCCTTGAAGATAAGCCAAAACTGAGAGAACACAGTAAGGTTATATAAAAATATAAAGTTCTGTGCTTTCAAAAAAAAGCTAGAAATACCAGGTCTCTAGGTGTAACCGTTTGGTGTTAGAGCAATTCAGCCTAACTAATAACTACAATCCTCCACTTTAGTAATAAACTAGCATGAAAGAGCTCAATTACTTTGATAACTTTGAACCCAGCAACATCTTTGGTTTTATTTCAAGCAATGTAAAAAATTATTTTTTTCCTAAGCAGTGGTGATTAATCGCGAATTCATGATAACTATTGACTGTTAAAACTAAGCACTAATTTAATGATAATATCTTACGATGGATAGCTTGATGTTCATCTCCATCAGTAACTATGGTTTTAAAAAAATGTATGCTCTTTTAATCATCGTCTTTTGTTTAAAACATTTCTTTCCCTTATTTGTCACTGAATATAATCATTAACAATATATGATGATTATAATCATCTGCAAGTTACAGATGTAGTTATTTATATAGATGAATTTGTCACTCAAATTTAGTTGTTAGTAGTTAGAATGAATTAATTTTTTTTTTTTATGTTAAACATCCCATCAGCTTTCACTTTTAAAACATTCAACGAGAGTGAGAGAGAGGCTTCCATATTTTCATTCTCTCCCAATTTTTGCTGGTGGCTGTCATTCCACTGCTTGTATCTTTTACATGTAGGTGAAACATAAGCAATCCCACAAATTAAAGTAGTGGCTTCCAATATGGATTTCTTTATTCCAGATTATCTATAGATAATTCCAGATTTGCTGTAATTATTCTAGGAGATACTGGTTCCCAATTTTCTACCCTAGCCAAGAGACTGTCCTTCATTATCATTCCAACATCTTCCTTTGCCCTCAATCCTGCAGGAACTCCAGAATAGATGAGGACATGTTGTTTATCTAAACAAACTTCTCTGTGCCCTTTTTTCTTTACTTCACTGATGCCCAGTAGATCTATTCTGTAGGACATCATCTTCTCCACCAATTCCACTTATTTTCCCGTCAACGTTTTGATATTCCATGTACCAAATCTTATATCCTTTTGTGCGCCGCATTGTAACCGATGAGTCTGTCCTAGTCTGAGGCAAATTAAGTTGCTTAGAATCTTATGTCATGGAAATGTGTACTTAGGGACAGGACGTTCTCTCTCATCTTCATGATAGCCCTGAAGATGGCTTACAATGTAAGCCGAAACGTTGGCAGATAATCCTTCATTAAAAAAATACATTTTTTTAATTTGTGTTTTTTTGGATCTACCTCGACCGAACCCCAACTAAAATCATCTTAGAATTAGAATCTTATATTCTCAACTACGAGTGATTAGCCCAGTAGAAGAGGCCCCATATCCTCGGGACAACTGGCCTCCTGAATATTTATGTCACCTCCGGAGAATGGGTGGCCGGGTAAAACCCCCCAACATTGGGTACCTGATGGTTTACGGGTCATTATTCAGTGTATTCAGACCACCCCTTCTAAGAGGCATCCCCCATCCACCGCCCGGGGGACACGCTCCTTAGTGGACAGGTTTCGCCGAGAGATACCAAAATTCAACAAAATAAAATTACATATGACAACCTTTTATCAATTTGTAATACCTTGATAGATCTTTCACCAATGCATAATGACTGCAAGACACTTTTAATCTATTAAGTTTCCAATAAAATTTATTTAATATTATGACCTTCAAAGTATTCAGTCTTTAAATCTAATGCCGAAAATATCTTCAGTAAAATTGAAGTCTGAAAGGCAGACATATAATTTTGAAATTTATTTTTTAATAAATGTTATAGGATACACATCCTCTTTTCTTGAACAATTATTTTTCATAGTAAGTTAATAGTAGCTCATTAGCATAGATTATTCTAATAATCGAAACATATATTTTGTTTATTACTTTGTGTTTATTAGCACACCTTCATTTTTTATATTTGCACATTTAATTGATGGCCATAGATATTTTAATAGAGTTCTATACATTTCAGACTCATTTAGAATGTGTGCGATTAAAAACATTCAATAAATATGGTCTACAGCAAATTCAAGTGGATATCCATTATTTACAGCAGCACCTTTGGAGATATGCACCAGATGAACGGTAAACCATCCCCAATTAGCATTCGTTCTTATGTCTATGAAAGTTCCATTGTCTAAGCTCATTCTTCAGGCAATGAAAAAAAGCATATCAAATGCGTCTATTTTGCAAAAATGACTGTTTCAAGTAATAATATTTAAATTATTTTTCAGACTGGTTCAAACTTTACTCAGTGAGATTCTTGAAAGCACTAAGCAACGCTGTTGGGAACCTGAACTCATGGTACCAAGTGTCGTTGATGTTGTTAGCGAAAGAGGCTAATAAAGAAAGCTATAAATAATGTTTCACTTTTGAAGAAGAAATATATTTTCTTAGTTGCTATTTAGTTTTAAAATATTATAACTAATGCTAAACATTTTATGTTGTATTTTACTGCTCTCCTAATATTCCTTAAAAAAGTCACATATCAGTAATTTACATTGCCTAGGAAAATAATGAATGCTTCCATAATATTATCTATTAAATATGAGTATCTTGCTGCAAGAATTATAATTAAAACTTTCTGGGTCACTATAAAAGTCATTAGATAACTCTGAAATAAGACCACCTGTGACAGATTATTCCTTAAACTAATAAAAGAGCTTAGAGTTTGACCATTGAGTTCGATTCATGTGTAATTCCTGAAATGTTTAAAATTTTCATTTTAAATTTGTTTATTTAATCCAAGGCCAATTGTTTGTAAAATATAACCAATAATTTTTTTTAAACAGTTTTAACAAATTTCTAGATTCTGTTTTAGATTAGAGTTCTGCTATTAAAATTTTAATAGCCTACTGGCCCTAATTCTTTTCAATAGCTAGAACAGCCATCTGACATCCAATCTAAATTGTCATTGATAAACTGTTTCACTTTAATATTTAGTATACATTTTTTTTTAACTAGTTACAGAACTTTTCCTTCCTGTGTCAGCTAACATGACTAATCACATTTAAGTTTATGTCAATAAATTATATTTATTAAGTTGTTAAAATAATTTCAATTAAATATTTCTTGTTAGTTTGTATATTTTTTCAAAAC
>KZ807563.1:243211-291225 GCA_000696205.2 Oncopeltus fasciatus
ATAATTTCAATAGCAACCACGTGCGTACAATTGACAAACTCGCAAAGGTTATGTTTACTACTTATGAACAGCTGATGAGAGGGGTGTTATGTAAACAAACATGTGTACCAACTGTTGGTGATGAAATATTTCATTTGTTGAAAACTCAATATATATATAATAGAATGATACTATATCTTGAAAACAAGAGCTAATATATAATTTTTATGGTCATTTTCGGTTTTAACACGTGGAAATACATTAAAATCAGCTAATTTCAACCCCGAAACAAAAACTTTGTTGTTCAGTGTAATTTGAAAAACTTACAGATATCAGGGGTTATCTTCTTTTATTTTTCTGTTGATGATCATGTTATGTAATAATATACTCCTGTCTGTGTTTATATATTTCACTTGTAAAATCTTTGGTTGTCGGTCACTGGTAAAATAAAAGGTTCAACTAACTATTTTTATCCACTTTTCAGAAAAATTTATTCCATTCTTAGAGCCAGCTACAACAAATGAAGTTAACGAAAATCAAAATTAAACATTATTTAGTAACAACTATTGGTCGTATATGAACTTTTAACAATTAAACAAATGCAAATCAGTTATTAATTTTAAAGAGAAAAAAATATTAATATGAATAGTAATAAATAATGTTAACATCATAAATGACAATGACTGAAAACAATTTATTGTTGCATACTCAGAGACTGGCGGCAGTCTACTATGGTCCCAAATCTAATGAATACAGTCGAGGTAAGCTACTTACCCCCGTCACTGGCATTGGAACTATCCCCTCGACCTTTATCTCGTCTTTGCAGAGGACTTTACAAAATAATTGTCGTTTATATATTTTATGTCTTTTTTAAACATGTTTTTTTTTTAATTTATGGCTTTGATACATTTTTTCTTTCTATTAATTCTACCATGCTGCTTGGTCAAAAAGTACAGTATAACCTGATTTGGTCTGATAATTTTGCTGTTGTATTCTCTTTTCCAAATACTGGATTTCATTTCAATTTTTTTTAGCTAGTTTTCTGCTAATCCTTGAAACTATGATATGCAACCAAAAATTTACAATCTGAACTATTTTTATGTCATCTTCATACAGCTTTCTTTTACTATTGATCAGTTTTCCTGAAATACCATTTTGTACCAATATAGTTCTCAAAATCTTCTAGCTATGCTCTGAAAATAATATAATTTGATGTAAACGCTTCCTTTGCTTCTTTTTTTTTTTTTTTTTTGTCTCTCGAAGTAGAAATTCGAAGTGAATATGTTCGATATTTTCTTTTTTAGGATTTCGAGGAAAGCTGAATTCATTTTAAATTTAAATTTTGGGCCATCATACTAAAATTTCTCCATTTTGCATTTTCAAATTACCTGAGGAGAAAAAGAAAATCCCTGTCCTGCAGCTTTTTTTTTTTTTTTTTTTTAAAGATTATTTTCCTTTTATGGGTTGAAAAGAATCATTTTGACAAAGTCTGATTTTGATATTTTCAGGCAAATCTCAGTTGTATACAGACAGAAATATAAATGTAACCTTTTATTTAAAACAAAAAAAATTCTTAATTACCAATTATGCTTGAACTTCAATTTTGGATCCTTATTCTTAACAATTTTCTTCTTTTTTTAAAAATTTCTATGGTACTTTAAGCATCCCTTATCTTTTAGGTGTGCTTGTTTGTTACTTAAGTAGAAAAAGAAATGTTGGAAGGATATATATTGACATTTTCACTGAGGTAGGAAAATAAAGAGTAATTTAACACATTTTTCTGCTAGAGCCATTCACTACACTCATCTAATTTATTGTAAGTTCACTTTAATGATAACGTAAACTTATGCCTAATATTTTCTGACTCAAATTATGCCTCAATTACTATTTCTTCAGTATAAGTAATGTAACTGCATTTATTTTTCATTACTTTAAAAATATGGTTCAGTAATTAAAATATATATATTTTTTTTGTCTATATACAATACTTAGTAGGTTCTACAATTTTTAAATTAATGAAACCAAATTTCGTATTTAAGCTTCTTTTTTTTTTTGCATATTGGCTGAATTGAGTTGACAGTGGCTGAAAGAGAGGGGGTTTAGGGAGAGACCAAAATTTATAAAACATAATATCTTCATATATTATAATACTTTATTATTAATATTACTGCTAAAAAATATATAGAGCAAAATAGATATAAAATGGAATTCGTTCTATTAATATCTTCCTTTTTATTTAATTTACAAAAAAAAAAGTTATAAAATGTCTTTTTTTTTTCTATAACGAAAAGCACTTATTAAGTAACTAGTTTATGAATGTAACCATTATATGTAGCACTTCCCCCACTTTATCTTTCTGGTCCATCTAGACCCCATATTAGTGGTCATACTTTTTGTATTTATTGTTCTATCTTGCTTGTAAATCAAAATTCCTAATTTTCTCTTACTTATTTCTATATTTAAATAAACTTGGGAAATTGCTTTGATTTTGCAGTTCTTGTGGAACGGATTTATAGAATATATGGCTAGCACAGCAAATGTTTTTGTGCTAGAAATAAAGTTTGTTTCTTTATTGGTCTCTTCCTAGTTCTGTTCGGTTATATGTCCAAATAAAATTGTTTGAACTGATCTTTTAGCAAATGTAGCAATTGAACTTGGTCTCATCGCAGTGCAGGTAGAATTTTTGAAATTATTTTTTTATAATTTCTCTAATTGTTGGTTAATAAAATTTGTTACTACAGGTCAGGAAAAATTGATTTTATCTCAATAGGTGTCTTTAATATCCCTAGTCTCATAAGGATTACCTTATTCAATGAATTGTGATTCCCTTATTAGCTTTGGTTTTTGATCCATCAGTATAGATAATTGATGAGGTGCTTTTGTTGTTTATCATGCTATTGATTTCTGAATTGTAAAATATTGGGTTTGTATCTTTCTTAACAAATTTTGTTAGTTTTAGTTTTAGGTCAGTATGAGGAAAGGTTCCTTAGTTTCACTTAGGGAATGTTAATGTTTAGGTGAGGTCTTTTACATTATAATTTTGCATATTAAATAGAGTGATTAAATGTTGATCTGATAAAATATTTAAGTGTCCGTTGATATTTGCTGATGACATTATCTGTTGTCAGTTTCCTCAGACTTGCTTAATCCTCTCTCGTATTACGTCCCATCATCACTTTATAAATATAGAGAGTTGGTGAAAACTTCTGACTGTGCAGATAATCTAACCTTTACAAACAAACCTTTACACATATAACCTATGATGTACCTATTACCCACCAGTAACTTTATCCTGTCTTCTTGAATATCTCCATTAAACGGTTTTGGTTGGTACCAATCATGTTCAATTTGAGAATCATGATTCCTTTTCCAAAAATTTTAAATGTAGCTAATGTAATCGGTATTTACTGTCAATGTTCCTTTGAAGCAGACTTCTTTTCAGAGTCTACTTGCAATATGTTGAGCTAATCACAAAATCTAAAACCTCTAATCAAATGAGTCAAGAAGAGATAAATTTTTTTTTTTTATGGTATTTAATCCACCGGCCCGAATAGCAGGAGATCCAGGTTCGAGTCCTGGCTGGGACAGTTAGATTTTTTCTGTTCCCTTGCATTAAAAATTGTTAAAATTTTTGTGGGATTAAGTACCACAAAAAAGTAATATTTATAAAATTAAAATTTAAAAGTAAATAATGAGAGTCATTTAAACAGCTTGACAATGTTAGCCCTCCGAGCATAAGACGATATATTCATCGGCCTCAGAGGTTAGACTCTCGACACTAGAGCGGGGAATTTAATAACATCAGATTTTTCTTGGTAGCATAAATGGTAAATGCACAGGCCCGGATAGCAGGAGATCCAAGTTCGAGTCCTGGCTGGGACAGTTAGATTTTTTATTCTGTTCCCTTGCACTAAAAATTGTTAAAATTTATGTGGGATTAGATACCACAAAAAAAAAAAAATTCCAAACTTTTTTATTTATCCGTTTCGCAATTTGCTGCCTATGTTAGTTAGATCAGGTTATTTACTTACTTCCACTGACTTTTCTTTACCTCTTCATTCTTCCCCCAAATAATATCTACATTCTTCAACAGCAAAGCAATTGCAAGTATAATTGTCAATTCTTTAGAAAAATTTTTATTTGAACTCTTCTTCATTCTAAGTTGTAAATTTACTGGCCCTCTATCTCATAACGGTACACTATGCAAGCATCTTATTTTTAAAGGATTATTCTAAAGTTCTTAAGAACCTGATTTGTTACTTTTGAATTAATAACGTGAGTGCAAAAGCTTTCAACAGGTTCTTAAGCATATATGAAGGTTAGAATTTTTTCTCTATTTTAATATATTTGTTATACTTATGTAAAAGTATATAAAATCCTGTTTTTTTTCTACAAAACATTCTTAATTAAATTCACGCCTACTAGGTAAAGAGCTCAAAAACCATCTCGTGCTGTAAGGCACCATGAAAACGTATAAAAGGTTTTGTTTGTATTTTAAATATCTGTGACGAAGAAGTTGATAATTACAGTTTTTCACAAGAAAGCTTTCAACTTTCTAATTACATTTTATTTAACCACTAATTATCACACGTCAATAATAGATACACCATACTCGTAATTTTTCTGGACACATTGGGACTATATCAGGGCGCCAGGCTAGCTCAGAGGATCCGTTTGGGTCTCGCAATCCTGATGCTGTGGGTTCAATTCCAGCCCAGGACAATCTATTATTTATAAATCAAAGCTTGTCCAGAGCCATGGGGGTGCAACCTGTAGATCCCCCCCCCCCCCCTGTCCCCTCATGATCCTAATTTGAAAGGGAGGCATACAGTGTCTGAGCTCTGTGGATAGGCTCTGATCTGATGTTTTAAAAACTGCTGTGGAACATTTTGTACTAATCCAAAAGGAGAGTTTTTTGACCGTAGATATTACTATTAGATTATTTTAGTTGGGGTTCGGTCAAGGTAGATCCGAAAAAAAATACAAATATAAAAAGTGTATTTTTTTAAAAGATTAGTGAGTCATGGAAGTGTGAACTTAGGTACAGGACGTCCTCTCTCGTCCTGAAGATGGCAGCAGATAGTTAGATGGCTTACTATATAAGCCGAAACGTTGGCAGACAATCTTTTTAAAAAATACACTATTTTTTTCATTTGTATTTTTTTTTAATCTACCTTGACCGAACCTCAACTAAAATCATCTAATAATTTTGTATTAATTTTTCTTTTGTGTTTTTTTGATCAGCTGTAATGGAAAAAAGAAGAATGAAATAGTTGTATATAGATATTACAAATTCGATACATGAGCTTCTTTTTACAAACACTAGAGGAGTACTCGTGATGAGCTATAATCAGGCGAGAGGGACTTGAGGTTAAAATAACACAAACATGAAAAGGTTTAATATTATTGTTATGATTCTTTTCACGAAAAAATAAATAAAAACGTTCAATTTATGAATTAAGAATACCGGTTGCTCTTGGCTAGTAAACACCTCGATTTCATCAATTTATTTTTGTAGATTGTAGGAAGTGTTGCGCTCTATAATTTGACAAGTGTTGTCAAAATTGACAAGTTTGAGATACGTTACCGTCATTACCCATCATTATGCGAATAGAGTTAAGCTTATCGTGGGCATGGTACCTGGTTCTGGGCTTTTTTTTTTTTTTAAATTATTAAAACTAATACCTGATGAGTTCTCAGCTGAACGAGAGTGTGGGACCTGGCCACTAAAAATCGTACTAGACAGCTCTGAAACATGTAGACAAATTATTCGTTATCTAAAAGAAACCTACACGCAACATGACACAAATCAGCTGAATGAAGAGGGGGCCATACGAATTATGATTTGACATTTTCACCATTCTACTCCACTGCCAAACATTGTCATAGACGAGTTGACAGATGATCTTGGATTATGTAAATGCTATAAATGTGGTCATGATCCGAACCAAGAAATGAGATAACTCTGCCTCAAAAAAAAAAAAATCATCTAGTAATATTCTTTGTGGATTTGGAACCTACGACAAACCTGCAGTGTGATCTCGGCCACTGTAACGGAAGAGTCGAGAACCCCCCGAAAGTCACTAATGCCAGCAGTATGGACATAAAAAAACTTACTGCGAACCCTCTCCACGATTTGTCAAATGTAGATGGTTTTTGCTCCCTGTCGGCAAAATCATCCTGCTAGCTATAATGAATTTAAAGCAGAGAACCCAACCTACTCAGCTACAGACGGCACCTCAAGCCCATGGAGCAGTACCTCCCCAAACTAACTACAGTGACTATCCAGGACTATCATTCACTCGAACTATCCGCCCAAGTAAGGACCAGCCCACTGTAAAAGAGCCTCTACTACTACGGCAACCACCTCCCAGTTACGCTTCTCCTCCACCTTCATCAAATGATCTCCACAACTCACTCAATTCCTTCTCATCAGAATGCCTGTCTATCATATATGTTTTGACCACTTAGTCACCAAACTGATTCCCCTACTTCCACATCACGGTTCCTCATCTCAAGAAGTTTATTCTTCTTTTGAAAGCTAACAACATTCGAACACAAACTAAAGAATTCAAATACAAAGATATAGACGCAAAATGAGTTACAACATAGAGACGAATAACTAAACGTTCCGGGCTACTGTACTTATAAGGCAGACTATCTTGACGGATGAGATCAAGCCGGAACTGCACTTCTCATCCGCAAATCCCACACCTTACATATTTTACATTTCACCCCTTCAGTCAATGACGGTATCCATCACTATGTCCACTTCCTCAGTGAACTGTCCTCTCAATTACGCCAATTGCCACATTTTATATTTTAATGATACTCAAAGACCTTAGTCCCCGCTTCCTCCTGGCCGTGCTCTATACAGTTTCATCCCAAAACCTCTCTACAATTAGTCCTTCTTCTTCCACCTATTGGCCCTCTTACGTGAACCGATTCCTGATATCCTAGGAGTAAAATCTTACTCCTCTTCACCATTCCGCTTCCATCCTAAGCGAACTTTCTCCTGATCACAGCCCTGTTCTTTTAATGTTATCCCTTACACCTTTCGTATATAACTTTACTTTTCATGTAAATTTTTACAACACAATGTCTCATATAGCACTGAATTTTTCTAACCTAAACGTTGTTATAACATACAATATTTATACGGAATATTTACATTGACCTAATATTATACAACTGCAATATAACTACAAACCTAAAAACGCCTACTACAGCCATCGCATGTCTACAGCTATCACATCTTGTTTTCTTGCCATATCTCGACTTGAGTTGAAATCTTCCAGTTCATCGCAGCATTTTTAAGCTTTACAAGTATAAAGCGTTTTTTAGCTTATACAAGTATATCTTTTAATATTATCCCTTACACTTTTCCTAAAAAAAATGACCATCCTCCCTCACTAGTCCAGTCGATTGACTCTATTTAGAGCTCTCATGGAATAATAAGCTCTAAGATTTATAATCTTGATATACGTTGCAGAAGTATGGGGTGCAGCCAAGCCTTGTAACATCCAAAGAATCCAGGCTCTGCCCTCCAACTGAAATCACTTAAACTCTCTTCGCCGACTCAAACGAAGATGGCCTTGGGGCATTCTGTGAACATCGATTCTATTTCATTGAAGAGCGTTACTTCATCTTCAGCATACATTTATTATTGAATTTTGAATCATGTACTATTAATTAATACTAGTAATTAAGTAACGTAACTAATAATTAAAATACTATTAATTATTAGAAGTTGCCTGGATCAATTGTTTTGAAACTCTACTGTCTCAGGGTTTCCATCGAAGTAAGGGCCCAGGTTAAAATATTTCCTTCGTCTGATAAATGAGTTGGCCATGTTGGTAGAATGTAAATTATCAGAATAACAAGTAAAATATTTGATAATACATTTTGAACATTATAAAATTCTTAAAAACAAATGAAATTTAATTCTTAATTTTTAAAATAGCTTCATAGTTTAATGCTAATTTGTATGATTAAAAATAAACTCAATTTTCAAATGCTTTCTTATCAAGATTTTGTGATTATTAATTACTTTTATTACATTATGATTTATATGAATTAGTTAATTGTAAATTACAAAATATCTTAAATATAACTGTTTTACTCGCTAGACATTTTTAAAAAAATTATTAACATCCAGAAAATTAGTCAACCAATAATAAAGGTTGTGCACCAGTTTTTCAGAGATGGAAAGTTCTTGGAATGATAGGCACAATATTAATACAGTATTGGGAATTAATGAATTAGTAAAGAGATATACGATACATAGTTTGTATGAATTAATACTCCAGTCCTTTTTGCTGCCGCGAAGGACAAGTAAGAACAATTTTTGACAAGTAAAATTTAAGTGAACTTCTTCCATTGAAAAAGAAAAACGTTTTAGTTTGTGCTGAATTCATCGTATAATCATTTTTGGATCTAATTTGTTAAAATATTTTTGTTGTTTCAGTTTAAGAACAGAGGGATCAACTGAGGGAATTTTCGGTTGGAATAAAGTTGTGAGGAAACTTGGACTTGACGTTTACATACACTAACTTCAATTTCAACTATCTGTATCTATTCAATAAATGAAAAAGTGCCAAATTTATGTATTCTTTTATTGAATTGAACGAACATTAGTGGACGATTTATTTTGACCCTATGGCAGTACATGACTTAGAGTCAGTTGGTCACCCACTGAAGTAGTAAGAGGAAAGAAAGAAAATAAACTTTATTCTGGGACTAAGAGAGTCCCGTTGAATAAGATTAAATGAATTTTACAAAAGGCCTTTTCTGGCTCAAAAATATACATTAATATAAATAAATAAAACAAACAAAAATTATTTATTAGAAGAAATTGTGAAAATTAAATAAATACTTAAACAAAAATAACATATCCTCGAGGCTGACATTGTAAGTTAATAATCCATAACAATGTGATTGGGAAAAGATAAACAGCCAAGTACCCACTTGGCCAAAGTTACTTCAAACTAAAGAGGTTTGAATGAAGGGAAGGGATCATTCAAAAAGGAAAATGCTTTTTTTAGAATCTCTTTTTCAAGAACATCAAAGTCAGATTATGCATGTTCTGTTATATATGAAGAATTACTATTTGTTAATTAATTCTGAAGGGGATATTTATTTGAAAGTGTGATTTTTTTTAAATTTTAACGACAGCTAGACGTTTGACACCTATTAATGGATCGTATAATTTGGAGAATTCATTTTGGAACCACTGAAGTTGTAGAATAGGGGTATTGGCGTAGCCGGTCGTACAATCCTGGTGCTTCGAGTTCAAGTCCCTTCCTGAGAAAGCATTTGTCGAAATATAAAAGCTCACCCAGCCCCTTAGATGTTTAGAATATAGTCGCTAAGCACAAATAGCCGCTTCCTATACGGCCCTCAGTGGTTTAAAGCTATGTTAAATTAAAACAAATATTTTTTTTTTTTTCTAGAAAAGATGATTAACGTTTAATAGAAAGCTTTAACTCATGAAATATGAATTATTTATAAAATTAAATCATAATGATTGCTTTTTATAATAAAGAACAAATTTAAATATACTGAATAAGTAAAAAAAAAAAAAAAAAAACCAATATTTGTTTCATGGTTAAAGAAATACCTCTCAGAACTAAGACTACATTTTTTAAAAATGCATTATATTTCTTAATATAGACGAGGCCTTACCCTCCTTCACGTCAGCAGTCAGTTTGGAGTGCGTCCCTCCTACCAAAATTCCTAAGCCACCAAACCCACTCCTATCCGAAAAACGTCGAGCCCGATCCTTATGACAGACATACCGGCATCTCTCTGATCGCTTATCCTTTAATAAACTCTCCCGCCTTGTTAAAATGGAATTATTTCTCCATGGAAATAAATTCTTTAATTCCTATCTTTCCACACTCAAAACATCCTGTTAATCCCCCTGGACAGCCACCAGAAAAATCCTTAACACCATATTCCTTTCGCATCTCTTCGTCGTGGCGATGCTTCTTGGGTATCGTCAGAAAAAGAAAAATCCGAAATTCTTGCACTTTATCTTCAAAAGACCTTTACTTATCATTCAGATCGACAACCTATCTCCTGAGTCAGACATTGACGAATTCCATGAATACCCTCTTCCTCTATCCTTGCAACCCAATTCCATCAATCCTTCCAAAGTAAAGTTACATGTTCAAATGGAGAGTTTTTTGACCGTATATATTATTATTAGATTATTTTAGTTGGGATTCGGTCAAGGTAGATCCAAAAAAAAAAAATACAAATTTAACAAAAGTGTATTTTTTCAAAAGATTATCTGCCAACGTTTCGGCTTACATTGTAAGCCAACTTCAGGGCTCATAGAACTGCATATTCCATCTTGCTAACTTCCCATTACTTTGGAAATATTCCTCAGTGTGTCCACGTCACATTCACTCTCCGCACCAAGCCTCCACTTAATCTATCCTTCAACAAAATTCCTATTCCCCGATCCAACTCCGTAAGATACGTCGGTTTCTTCATGGACTCAAGACTGACTTGGAAAAAACACATAAGGAAAAAAAGACAAGGCCTAAAAAGACGCTACTCGAACGAACATCGAAATTGTTAGTTCACAACAAATTAACAATATGCAAAACTATTCTTAAACCTATTTGGGCTTACGGTCCTGATAGAACTCTGGGGCATCGCTAAACCTTAGATTTTTAGAAAGAGTTTTGGGTACTTGGGATTGGGATAGTAAGATAGGATTACCTCCACTCCTGCAAATAGAGCAAGAACAGTTCTAGGATAAATAACATTCTTAATCACACTACCTGATAAAACTCCCTCTTCCTCTTGGTAATAATGAAATTCTTGCAAGAAGCGTTGGGATGAGAAGGTCTGAAGGTTTTACTAGGAAATATGGATGAAATTAAACAATCTGAGTCAGACTCGATCGAGGATTGAGGATTCATTATGGTTTATTTGGTGTTTTATCAAGTTTGAAAAAACTTGAAATAATAATAACATTATGCCTGAATATTTTTAGAGGTGAGGGAAGTCGGTTGTTTGTAATATGAAATTTTAGATATAGGTTGGGAAGTATAAATTTGTCTTCAGGTTTTGGATAACTTAAAATTGGATCTGTGACAAGTTTGTCCTTCAACTCTTCAAAGAATACTTAGCGGTCACGAGAGTGGTGACGTTGATAGAATTTAAATAAAGGTATCGTCAGTTGGGCCATTATAAACAGTTTACCAATATTACAAACCTAATAATTGTTACAAAACTAACCTAAAAAAAGGAGTTCTCAACAGTTTGATTCATCAAACAAATTGAAAACTTTAACGTTACAATCACAACATTCATCAGATCGTTTATCTATTAGTCATTGAAACTTGTTAAGAATCAGCCCGCTTTATTAATAATATAAATGAATCATTCGTTAAATAGTCCTTGAATAATTTGGAAGTTATACACATATGCAAGACTAAATGCACGCCGAAACGTGCTAAAGACGTGACTTTTATAGAAAGGTAACTTAGATTTTCTATTTGTCTGAAGGCTACTGTGGCCTGCTTATCTATTATTTAATGAAACACATATTCGTACAATGTTCTCTCAGATCAGGAAAAATTGTCATAAAATTAAAATTTTACCATATGCTGGACAGTGGGTAGAAAATATTTCAATTTATAAAAAAAAAAAAAAAAAATCAAATACATATCCCCAAAATTCTTCATTTGTCATTTGCGAGTGATACAGGACCAACAAAGTACTTTATTAAAGAAAATATGCTTCCTCACAGCTATATTCCTGACATATAAATTAGGTAATTAGCATGTGTTTCCCATTAAATGTTTGGGTGCTAAACTTTCAGTGATAACGTATTAGATGTTATCCGGGACGGAGAAAGAATGATAAGAAATACCATTCATTGGCTTCGAGATATTATTGACATGGGATTCAAGGCTCCAAAAGGAGAGGTCATATCGCACCTTGACCTATCGCTACACTAGAAAGCGCAATCGTTCTAACTCTCCTCTTTATATTTCTGTTCTTTAAATATTTTTAGTAAAAAAAAAATGTAACACTATAGTTAATAAATCAAATCTTATAACCCCCTCCCTCCTATTGGTCCGTTTTTATCACGCGTTGTTATCACGCATTTTGTTTGGCGCTACTTGTGACATCTAGGCCTTTAAATGAAAATGCTTGACACAGATAAACCCCATCTCTTAATTGTTCATTTTATTTAGGTAACTTCTAAAATCTTATGAACATACAAATCTATGGTAAATTTTATATTTTTACTCTGAAAAACAACTCATTTCTATTGAACCCATTTCGCTCAATACGTATCTTAGCCTTCCTTTTTTTCATTTTTAAAGCGAAAAGCTAAATTTCATTAAGAGAAACTGAAGACTGAGATTGAATTTTGACAGACACACATGCACATATAAATACAATTTTTTTTTTTTTTTTTGTTTTTTTGGGTGACAATCATTTTGTGTTAAGTAAGTAGAATCGGAGGAAAAAAATTCAATAATCTGTAATGAATACTACATTATTAACAACATTCCTTCAGAACTCGCTAAAACATTCTTATAAAAAATGTCCTTTTTAGCGAGTCCTTTATCATCTTACAATTTTTTAATCAAAAGTTGAGTTTTAGGTAGACTTCAGTTTATGTTACAGATTATTCTGAAAAAAAAAAATATTAACTATTTATTGGTATTAGCAAATTTCGTTGAGTTTTAGTTCATCGTAGCTGTTATATAAATGAAATTATATAATGGAGGTGAATCTAATGGATATTATCTAACAAGGCACAACCTCCAAACACCTTCCTTAATTTGTTCAGCCATAAATTATGTACATAATTTATAATACTAAGATGACATGTTGCATTTTGAAAATGTGTAAACAGTGTTCATGCTTATTCAATCAGAAAACATCAGTGGAGAATAAAATAGCTATCAGTACTCGCTCGTTATATTAAGTTGTGGATTCTCGTATCCCCGAGAGTTTTCTGAGATTCTCATATTCCATTTGTCGAAACATAAAAAAAATAAAATAAATAAATTAGTTGAGAATCAATTGATTAATGGTTTCAAAATTAACCAGACGAAAACTGTAGAAATCTTTATAAATATTTATTTGGTTGTCGTTTATTATCCCACGTAAATTTTAAACAATTAATGAGTGGGAGTAGAATAAAAAAAATCTCTCTGTCCCAGCCAGGACTTGAACCTGGATCTCCTGCTTGCCGGGCCGGTATGCTATCTATTGCACCACCGGAACGAACTAGATAACTTATTAAATAGTTAAGCTTAGTTAGCATACCGGCCCGGCAAACTGGAGATCCAGGTTCGAGTCCTGGCTGGGACAGATAGATTTTTTATTATATTCCCACACATTAATTTTAGATATCTTTTTTTTTTCTTTTTTTCAAAGAAAACCTTTAAAACTGCTTGATTCTTACATCTAAGAAACTACTTTCACCTTTAAAGATGTGGTAGTGTACAGAGTTTCTTTTGACAGAGCTCTTACTTAGATTCCATCCACTAAATCTGTATAAACGGAATGCAATAAGGCTATTTTTGTGCTCAAATTTCTTACCTATACAAGCTTGGGAAGTGACAGATCTACAATAAATTTTATTGTTCAGAAGCTAAATAAGAATACGAATCGATTATGGTTTTGTATTTTACAATTTAACAAGTAAAAGAACATTAAGTATGTTAAATAAGGAGCATAACACTGGCCTCAGAGTAGTTTTCGATCTTGCTGAGTGAAAGTATTTGCGTTGACACTTGTGAGTTATTGCATTATTTCGAACTTTGCTTACAATAAGATATTCCACAGGAATTATTTCATCCCTCAAATCATCCCCAAATTATATTATTGTTGAACAGTTGATTTGTCCCACGCAAACATATCACATTACATAAGAAACCCATTTCAAACCCGTAGTTTAATTCAGGATTTCATTTTCAGTATTTCTTAGCCATAGAAACAAATTCCTTTACCAATCGCACCCTAGATTGTACTAAGGTACACATCCTGGATTGTAGAATTTAATACCATAACGATACCAACTTATAACGATATCTGGAGCAATCTGCTTAACATTTTTTAACTTTTTGTAGAAAAAGTTACCAAATTTATCCTTGCAGATCTTTTTTTATTCACGATTCCTCTACTCCTTAAGATGTTGGTGCTTCTATTGTCAACAAATATGTTGGCTTCCTGAAATTGCTAGTATACAGTCACTTAAATCAATTACAATCCAAAGAGCGTTTAATGTAGTATTTCCGAAGCATAATAAAATCTTTGTACGAAGTGACTCTCTTATCAATTATTTTTACCAGTAATAAATAATTACACCAACAATCCTATCAATGAAACATTACTATCAGTTCACTCAATTAAGAAAATCCACTGTTGGTAGGATTCCACTGAGTGATCGATTGCTCCCAATAAATACAAATAACCTGTAACTGTCATAATAGACTAACCTTGATGACAGTTATAACTGCTAAATACATCAATCAAGAGTTATAGAAAGATTAAAATAGTAATAGAAATATTAATTGGTTACGCAAGTAAGTTTTAACCTCTTATCCACTATGACAAGAATCAGAATGGTCCACAGTGGTTCGTGGCTCATCCAAGTTACTCAACATTCTGAAAAACCATTCGTTCTGAATAAATCTGTCAAATATTTCTCCTATTTCCTTAAAGTTGCTTATCCGCAATCTTACCGTTTTCTCTGTATTGCCCCTTTGATGCAGACCGCTCTCCCTTTGTACTTACCGCCTCATACCCCCCCCCCCTTCCACCACCCACGTTGTCCATCTCAAAAAATTTCTCACAAGTTTCAAACCCTACCCCTCAGTTATGAAAATGGGATCTTGGTGACACAACGTCCCCTCTCGCCTTTATGATAGGTAGGTGTGGCTAATTATATTTTTTTTGTAGTATGTTTTTTGTATTTTGAATTTTTCTAAATATTTTTCTAGATTCATACCTTTGATATCACATTACATTTAGTTATGGCAATTGTGTATAATAATATTTTAAACCATTTAATTTTTTATTATTTATTTATTCTTATAACATTGTATTTCAACAGCCCTGAAGATGGCTGTAAGCCAAAACATTGGCAGATAATTTAAAAAACACACATTTAAAAAAATTTTTTTTTTTTGGATCTACCTTGACCGAACTCCACCTAAACATCTAATACTGAAACAGTAGGTTCAATATTAAATTAGAATTCGATGTTTTTATTTTAAGATTTATAATCGTTAAATTAGGGAGAGAAGCATTAATCTTCAATATGTAGAACACTGATCCAACTCTCCAATAAATTCATTAAAAAAATTTTCAACATACTACATTAAAAAAAAAAAATGATATGCATTCGATAAGAAAGGAAAAAAGAGTAATTGAGTATTCATTATATGCTTTCTTATTATGGGAACTTCCTCTGGATAATAAATTCTCATACAAAATTATAATAATAATAGATCGGTTAAACTAGCAAAATAATCTATAAAGGAATAAACATTTTTTTACGATTAATTTGCAATAATTTATATTGAAGCTGACTTTAAGACATAAATAAAATGAAAAATAAGCACGTGATAGAAAAATAGTGATAGTAGCTGCAAATTCAAGAAAAATACCATTTTATTACTCGAACAACTAGACATGAATAAGAGGAAAGTAATCATTTTAAATTTTCCAAAAAAAAAAAAGTAAATTTAGTAGGATTTTCTGAGAAATTCATTCTATTAAAGTTCTACAAGTGGTTTGTTGTAAAGCTAATTTACACAGAAGTTTTTTGTTGGGGTGCGGTCAAGGTGTGTATTTTTAAAATTATTTGATAATTTATAAAATCCACGTTTTTTAAATTTCTATTTTTTTTAATCTACCTTGACCGCACCCCAACAAAAAACATCTAATAATAATGTCAAAAAACTCTCCATTTAATTTACACAGAATTTTAGATTCATGTAATTAAGTTAATTTCTAGATATAATCATGTTGTTCATCATAACAATTGAATTTAAATTTTGTCTATTCACTGATGAATTTATTAAAACACAATTATGGATATTTGAATTTCTAATACTTGAATTCTTGATATTAGATGTGAATACCACTGACCTACCACCAATGCTAGAATTCATTAATTCTGATTCTTGAATTTTACTGTTATCCTGCACATTTGAGTTGAACAGAACTGATTTAATCGCCTCACTTCTCGTAAGTACAGAATTGGATAGATCAGAGTGATCAGATGTCGCTTCCATCAATGAAGAACCTACAATCCTGGAACTAAAAACATTGGATCTCTCTAATTTGGAGTTAATTATGCTCGAGTTGATACACTTTGACTGTTCACTATCAGAGTTTTCAATTCTTGAAGAAGTTATATGTGTCCTCGAAACTTTTGAGTTTTGCAGCTGAGAAACCTGCCTTATAATGGATCCAATTATTAAGGAATTACACGAAAGAGAATTATCATTCAGTTTCGATTCAGCGATTGTGGAGCTCTGGACTCGACTGGATATTATGTTGGATTTGAAAATGGTCGAATTAACATATTGTCCTGTTCCACAATCGTCGAGGTGCCCGATGACGGACTCTGCGATAGTAGAAAGATCGATTCGATTAAGGCTGTATGGCGAAATATCAGCAAAAACCTGAGGGAGACCGAGGTTGTTCAGGGCCGGCTCAGGGTAACTGGAATTGAGCTGGGAAGATTCGAGGGAGCTCCGACGTACAAGAGAGTATAAAGCATCGGTCCGGGTGGCCGAGGTATGATCTAAGTATGAGAGGTGTAATCGGCAATCTGTGAGGTTCGAATCCAGGGCCCAGGAACGGATGAGTGAGTTCCGACCCTCCAGCCGGGTACCTGTAGTGAAGGACTCGTCCCCGATCACAGCCCCTGCAAGAAGAACAACCAGAGCTGTTGTACGTGCCGCCTGCAATGCCATCACTGACTGACTCCTTTTGGCTCATCCCTTCTCTTCTCTCCTCGGCTATATTTAGCTCATTGCATAGACTTTGCTCAATAGTTACCATCTCATCTCATGGTCAGGCCTCATCGCACAACGCCTCGATTCCCTTACTTCCTAAGCATCTATCGATCAACATATCAGTATAATACAATAGCTACTAACTTTTTTGAATATTTTATTTATTGTGTTATTTAATACCACCTAAATTTTATAGAATAAATGCTATGGAATAGAATAAAAAGCCTCGCTAATACAAATGGTAGCATGCCAGTCCGGCAAGCAGGAGATCAGGGTTTGAGTCCCGGCTGAGGTAGTAAGATTTTTTATTCTATTCTCTTGCATTTATTGTATAATAGCTCCTAACAATTATTCGTCAAGCTAAATTCAAGGTTTAACTTAAGGTTTGTTTAATCCGCAGATAAAAAAAATTATAGTAATCTTGAAACTTGACCTCAGACCGTATGTAAATAATCTTTTGATTTCAAGGAATATTAATTTTTTCCGTACAATTAAAAAACTATTCTTTTTGTTTTTCATGGCAGTACCAGCTTCGCTGAGGAGATCCATTCTTTCTTGATGAACTTGGCCTGCCAATTTTGTATCGAGAAATAAAAGTTTATCCAAAGCTTGAAAAGATATTTAGAATAGGGTAGCTATCTCCAGTTCCTTCCTCTATGGCTCACAAAGGAAGTTTGTTATATATATATANATGCTGCCCACTATATATATATGCGTGTGTGTGTGTTGTATAAGCACTAATATATTCGAGCTAACAAGGTTTCCATGAAGAGACGGAAGTGGTGGACCTAGATCGTTCTTGAAAATCTTTTCTTGCCGTATCCCGTCTCTTAAGGGATAGCCCTGACATTTTATTTGCCAAAAGAAAAAAATATAGCATATCTAATTATTGTCCTCCTCCCCTATTTCTATATTCTCTTCCTTACATATTTATACATCCTCTTCCTTACCTTTTCTTCCAAGATGCGTTATGTTTTCTAGAAAAATAACTACAAAATATAATACATACCTTTATATGTATGGCAGTGGTCTAAGAAGTAGAGTTTCCAAGAAGAAGTTAAGTTTCTTGGCTTGATTCTGGAAGAGAAGCTAACTTGTCAAGCCATATTAGACTCTTATGAGACAAGGCATTTAGTCGACTTTTAATAATGAAAGTAGTGGCCAAAACCTCCTGGGGGGGGGGCTGATCATAAGTATATGATAACAATATACATGGATCAAATATTCAGTCAAAAATGGACTACGGAAGAATAGTGTAGCCCTCAGCACAATTAAGTCTTCTTCAGCTACTGTACACAATTCATCACACAGAGATAGGACTCGCCACTGCAGCCTTCAGCACCATTCCTACAATGCTAGCTCCTTCGAGCATAAGAAAATATATTCGTCTTACTTGGGGGTTTAGACTCGGAATAAAGAGCGGGGAGTAGAAGGAATTATCTTGCTAGCCTCAGTGGTGTAAATGGTAGCATTCCAGCCCGGCAAACAGGAGACCCGGGTTCCGGCTCAGGTAGTAAGATTTTTGTATTCTATTCCCCTGCATTTCATGTATGAAATTTATACATTTTCATATAATTATTATTAGTAATAGACGTTGTACAACAGAATAAAAAACGTCTATAAAGTATTTTTTTACATTCTGTAATATTTTTATAAAATTTTAAAAGAATTTCAAAATATAATATTCGATTTGAGGAGTATAATATTCTCTACACATGTTAAGACAAAAGAAAAATTTTGAGAGTATCTAAGGTCTCCTTCATGATTGTTTGAAGTGTGGTGGCCTTGATTAATCCTTAACAAAGAAGAATAGCAACTTCATTACCATTCCATTAAGATGGGAAAAAATATCCTTTTTTTTTTTTNTTTCCCTGGTATTTATAGATAATGAACTTCTAATACTTATGTGTAAATACTATTTTTATTTTAAAACTTTTATTGATAAGGATATGTACTGGTAGCAGGTGTCGTCAACTTACCTGTCTTTCACTTTTGTCTTTGAAATTCAAATGCATATGTTGAATGACCGAAATTGGGGGTTCTTTTTACATGATTATTGGTAAGTAGTGGAAACATAATTCACGTGTAATAATGCCCAGCACAAAATATATCACTCAAAATATGATTTTAATACGTATGCTGTATATACTAATAATTAAACGTAACATCACATATATTTAAACAAAATACTTGCTTAAATTTTTACCTAACCTACTAACCATTTTCAAATTATTTATTTCTATGCTGTCCATTACAATTAATTAATTAATTAGGATTACTATTTATACAACACTGATGAGCTATAACTTCTGGCATATTCGGTTTATCTCTGATTTAAAAAGAATTATTTTTCTCCTTTTTGCGTATTACTAAGATATCCCATTCAGAGATTCCATGCTGTTTGGCATGTCAACCACAGTGGGTCATTACTATCTCGTTGAACCGATTTGTTTACTTAATTTCATTTCAATATAATGTATGGTTTTAATATCAGTGCCAAAAAAATAACCAGAAAGGAGCAATAGTATCAGCTTTCTTCCCTGAAATATGTTTGATGACAGGGCTGTTAGGTTTAGTTATAGCATATATTCGACAATGTCCCTAGGTCGTCTAATATTGACTATTAACTACCAATATTCTCTTTATGTCTTTTGCCAGATTGAATTTATTTGTCTTATCATCCTAAGCAGTTCATTCCTTAAAACGTGAGTGACAGTGATCTGTACCTTACATAAGTTGCAGATGGGGAAATCATAACCATGGGTAACTTTTGTGTAATCAAATACGAGCTTCACCATTACTACTTCCTCTGTTCTATTTTCTCTCACAGATGATTTTTATGGGCCTATAGTCTCTGCAATTGGTTGCATATTATTGCATCTAACATGTACTTCTTATCAGTTATCATTTAATATCATGTGACATTTTTTTTTTTTCAAATTAAATATGACATCTCGTACATTATTATTATAACGCCTTCTTTGAAGACTGGCACACTCAGCTCTTTCATTTTACTTCATTCAGCTGTGACTCAGGGTCCCCAAAAAATTTTTTTTACATATTCTCTGCTATGTAACCAAATGCTGATTAATATACAGTTTTTCAGTGAATTGGTACTGTGATATTATCAGAAAAAAGAGAGGAGACAAAGAATTATTGTAGATCGTAAAAAAACAAAAACAAATCTGTATACTTACTATTATTCATCAGTAAAAAGGCTAACCAAACAGGGAAGAGAAAAGATGTATGAAGGAGAGAAAGTAAAATGCAACCCCAATTCTAACAGCGGACTTCTTGAAGGAAAGAGGCACAGTTTTGGAAACATCATGCTAGCAGATTTTGAATGTATGATTTCTAAGTCATGTGTCTATTGCCACCAAAAACTCATTCATACGAGTATCTCGTGGGCTTATGGATTTTTTTGTACCATTCTATCTTCATATATTTGTCCTGAAGCGGATTAATTTCCTGGGGATCTCCTTCCATAGCTTATTAGTACAATAGTATTCCTCATTTTACTATAGAAGCACTTTTAGCGAATTCCGAAGGAAGCTAGGTATAGTCAGGTAAGTCGTTCTAATGATAGATTTAAAAAATTGAGCTTCCCTTCGTGTTTAGACACGAAAAATGATAGTCACTAATTTTAAATAATGATTTTAGCTATGGTATTTAATACCACGTTAAATTTTATACAAGAAATGCAAGGGAGTTAGAATTTAAAAAATCTTACTACCTCAGCCGGGAGTCGAAACCGGGTCTCCTGCTTTCCGGGAAATATGCTGCCCACTGCATTGTTTAATATAAAATTATCATTATTATTATTATCAACTCCCTTGCATTCCTCGTATAAAATTTAACGTGGGATTAAATACCACAACTAAAATCATTATTTAAAAAAGAAATATGGAAAAATAAGAGTCTAACAAATAGCTGTCAATGTTTGCTCCTTTGAGCATAAGATGATATATTCGTCTTATTTGGGTTTTTTTTTTTCCCTAATGTTGGGCAAATACTGGGGATATAGTGGCATATGTTCTCCATTACAATTAATAGAAAAGGGAAGGTTATCACTATTCATGTCAGTATGACCAGTTAATGAGCATTTTCTACTTTGTTTGTAAAATTAGAAAAATACAAAATTAGTATAGTTCAGAAGAAAAGTGTTTTCTTCTGAACAATACTAATGAATATAATATCTTCAGGTATTATATTTTCTATTTATTTCATAAATCTGTCAGGATCTTGAAAATAGTTCAGTAATTTAAATCACTAAGATATTCCCCCACAGCTATCGGAGCTCTTCTTCTTTTTTCTAATTTTTTTTAAAAATATTACATACTGTGTATCATTAAAATAGAAAGTCATATTGAGTGTAAAACGTCTGACGAATATAGAGCACTTCCAAGAGCTATTGTTGAGAATTTATCATTCCACAGATGCAGAGGGTCTGAGTCACAGTGAATGACTCACCCTCTCTTACTGTGAACAACATAACCTTCGTAGTTCTCCACTCATCCGCCGCTTATTCACCCTTAGACATGATTTTGTTGTTTACCACTTATGAGATTCGTATTGACATATGAAAACAAGATTTTTAATTTGAGAATTTGAGTATAAAGTGAATGCTGGAATAATAGTTTAGGTCGTTTTTGGTTTTTTTTAAAAGAAAATTTATATATATGAGTGATCGATGTTAGTTGCCCTCTGTATTATATTATATTGTACGTTTGATGACAGCTGTTTATAGCTCAAACTGGTATTGTTTTATAGATTTTAACTAATATCATTAACATATTTTGTGTGCTTAACGTGTTTTCCTGTTTGGTTAAGGGTAATTTGAGCCTGTACTCAATTTCATCTAAATACATATCATATATAGTATTTCTACAATTTGTGCAATTTCCTATATATTGTTTTCTTTGTTTTTCACATAACCTGTATGTTTTTTTAATTTTTAGTGGATGAAAATGTACTTAGCGAATCTGTTTTTTGACATCTAATTTGTTTGAAAATATATAATCAAATATTTAAAATTAAACAAATAAAATAGAATGGAGGAATATGAGGCTAAGTTAAATACCCTGGAATGTCCATTTAATTGGAAAATTGTTGAAATTACTAATGTTTTGCCAACTCCAGACTTAATTGATAAACTTGCAGAAAAAGAAGAGGCAGTTTTGGAGCCTTGGGATATGTAAGTAAAATATATTGTATTATCTCCATTTTACATTATTGTTTCAAGTTCTAGAGAGACTGGTTGAGGCAAAATTGGAGGATGGTCCTTTACATCAATCTTAACTCTCAAAGTTAATTTAATTATATTTCAACTTCCTTTTATTTTAATTATGGTTAATTTTATAGCTTTGTGCTTTTTTAAGTAAAAAACTATGGGAGACATTAAATTTCATTCTAATAAGTTTGTTTTGTATCTATTGTTAATCTCCATTCTCAATATTTTTCCAAAATTAGTTTTAAACAAATTTAAAAAAATAATAATTAAAAAAAAATTTTTTTTGTGTGTATCTGTGAACAAAAAGGCACTAAATTCCTCTACAGATATAGATGAATTTTTCAGCTTATTATAATATTTTTAGGTAAAATTCTCTAAAATTAACTTTATGGAGTAGTGATGTCATGCTTCAAACTCCAGTTCTCTTCACTTGGTCCCATATTAACTCCAGCAGAGGTACAATTAACCTTTTGTAATTGGGTGACTATTTGTATAGGATTAAAGACATATTGATTTGTGATTCAGCTATCTGAACTGTTCCTGCTTTTTTTTCTTTTTTCTTTTATATGGAAATATGGTGTAGCACCTTCAACTCTGGGGTCCCATAAGTAGAAAGAATTGTTTGTAGTGAAGTGGGAAGTTAATCACTTACCAAACATTTTCATGAAATAGATTTATTTATCTGATTTCTGATATTCACACTTATACCAAATAATGCCCCATTTCATGCAATCCTCAGGAATAATAATTTCTCATTGGGGATTAACAGTTCTTAAATTTTTCTGCAAATCCTACAAACTGAAATAGCTAACTTTCTCAAAGGCCAAGTAACATTAGAAAGATAAGGAATGAAATTTCTCAACTAATTGACCATCCCAAGTAATCTTTGTACCTGTGCTTTGGACTTCCATTGGAACAGGGCGCCTCCCATCTTTGCTAAATATCATCCTTAGGTATTTCGTTTTATATAAACAATTCTGGAGCTCATTATGAAACCCTTTCAATAATTGCATTGTGTCCCTCTGAAGTTAATGATGTAATGCACAAATCATCAGAATAGACAGTAAACCCTGGAATGTCCCCAAAATATTTTAAAACTAGCTTATAAAAAAACTGGAAGATTTTTGGTCCAAATGGTGATTGTTAAAACTCATAAGTTCCAAAAATTGTGTTTTCTATGCAATATTTAGTTGACTCTTCTTCAAACGGAGTGTGATAAAATCATGTCTGAAGAGCTCAAGAACTTCTTACATACCAGAGGAGTAGCCGCAAGCCGCACTGCCCCCTATAACCCAAGAGGTAATGGCCAATGTGAAACGTACAACGGAGTGATTTGGGATACGATTAAATTGGCTCTTAGATCACAAAAAATGGAAATCAAACAGTGGGAACACGTTCTAAACGTTGCATTATATAGCATGAGATCTTTACTATGTACGGCTACAAATTCTACACCGCACGAGCGCATGTTCCTCCATTCAAGAAGATCCACCAATGGCACGTCATTGCCTGCATGGTTGCTTCATCTGGGACCTGTTCTGTTGAGGAAGTTCCAACGCCCCAGCAAGTACGACCCACTAGTCGAAGAAGAGGACTTAATAGAGGCTAATGCTGATTATGCCCAAATCCGACCACCAGATGGACGAGAAACCACCGTATCAACCAGACACTGTACCCCTACAGGTGAGACTAATAATGGATCTCCCAAGGAAGTAGATTATCACTTTCAGCTTTAATCGAACAAGCCCGGAATTCACCATGATCCCATTGATGAACCCCACCTTCAGCTGGAACCTTCAAATAATTCATCAATTCACTCCCCCGAGCTGCATGTAGCCGACCAGCCTCCCCTGACCGCATCAGGAAACTACCTTCTCACCTCCAGGACTTTGTCTTATGAAGAAGGGAAGAATGTGATGATTTACTCCATTACTAAGATTGTAATTATGTGTTTGCGTTGTTAAGGATCTTACAAATTACGTGTTCTTATTTTATGATTTATTCTCTGTGTAATTCTCGTCAAATAAAGCCTTATCTTGGAAGGTATTTTCTCATATTATTATAGCAGGTATCATCAGATGGTTGGCAGCTCGCCTCCTGGTTCCCCTAGTGAGACAAAAGCTGACGAAGTAGTAATAACTTGAACACCTGAAGCACTTCTTCTCACGGACACTCACCTGCCCCAGTGTGCTTGTATCCACTGCAGCACTCGCACTTTTTTAAACCTCTTTCAGTGGCTGATAACTCACCCACTGACCCCTCACTTTGTGCAGTTCAACTGTTTCGGTTAAGGCATCCATGCTAACCTTGGTCTGCTCCCATAACTTACAACATGCTATATCCTTCTTCAAATTTTCTGCTAAGTGTATAAGAATCTCATTCTTAAATTCCTGGAAGTTTTCATACATGAATTATTCTACCTTCAATTGAAACTTATTGAAATCCATAACCTCAATTTCTGCTTTAATCAGTACTAAATCCGCAGTGCCATATTTATTTAATAAGTGTAACTTCTTGAACAATCTGTTTATTAACTGAACTATCCTACTTTTCATATCGCTGCTCCGGAAGTACAATGACACAACTGCAAAAATTGAAATTTTACAGGACAAGCAAATGAAAAATAATTTTAATTTGTCTTAATAAAATGACCTATAGATTTGGTTTGATTCTTTTATGAGAGTAGCTTGTAGACATTTTGGTTTATTGTTGCAACTTTTAAGTTATTAGAAACGCATTTTTGAGCCCGCCAACACAATAATGTCAATTTCACACAATTTTACAGTTGCGTCATTATACTTCCGGAGCAGCGATATGTACTTGGTATTCTAAGCCTAACAAGTGTCTGACTCTTGAAATTTGTTTTCTCACTAAATCACATATTGATATTGTAATTTTAAAAAAATTCCTGTTTTAAAATTAATTAATTTTATGGAAATATAAAAAATTAAATGAAACTTTGAAAATTTTTTGTTAATAATTTCTATTAATCCCATAGGTTATTAAGAAAAGTTTTGGTTTATTAGTAAGTAATGGAATTAGTGTGTATTGTATACAGCAGATTATGACTATTGATTTAAATTACCTAATATATTCCAATGTACATAATTTGAATTCCTATATCTAATCACATAGTTTTGTTTCTATTCTAAAATTTTGATACTTTTATTCAATTCTAAAATGGTAGTTTCTGTCATTGAAGAAAGAACTGATAACCTTTGTAAAAAATTGACCCTTCACTGTTCACTCTTTGACAAAAAGCTGATCATACATCATTTGACTAATTTTTTTTGTGACTTTAGGGGAGTAACATAGACCCACCAAAAATCACTTCTTACAAAAGGCTGCTAAAATATTTGAATACATATGAATTTATATATAATAATTGTATTATAAGCCTATAAATAGATAAAATATTCTTTTAAAAATATTGAAAAAAAAAATGTATAGATTAAAATATTAGAGTCATTAAGCCTCAGTGTGAATGAGGAAATCAATGATAGATGGCTGGAGTGCCTCTTCTGGACTCAGTATCAGAACTGCAGGGTTACGTCCAATTAACATGTTCACACCGGCGCTGGTCTCCGGTGGTCCGCACTAATCTCTCCTATTGGGCAGCACGGGCCACTGGTGGATTTGATTGTGTTCTGAATTATTAGACCCGGAGAATTAAAAAAATGAAAATTTAACGTTTATTTATTTTTAATAATAATTATAATCAATAATGTATCAGAAAGATAAGTTTTGTTCAATAACATAAACATGATAATATAGTATTATACAAAAAATTCAAATACGGTTAAAATAATATAAAATCTAATATTGTTTTATTGATAATTTCATTATTTATTTATTTTTGTAGTTTGTTAAAACATTTTAAGCAAAGTGTCACTGTCCTTATAAAAGCTAACAATACGTCTTAACTCTTTTAGTATTGTCAGTTGCACAAGCTCTGCCATTTTTATTGGACATAATTTTATAGCATTCAGTGTTTACGGGTGTTTCTTGCTGATCTTTCATATGATTGAAGAACATGTTTATGTGACGGTACACAACGGCATGTTCGATCATTGGACAAAAGGTTATTGGTAATAACTTCCCTAAATCTTAGCATAGTCATATTTTGAGTGTCCCATATTTTATTAATATACTCCGCATTCACGAGGGAAGTATATATTGATTGTATTATTATCTTTCGGTACCATTTAATGGTTTTTTGTAATCAACTGTAGTACGCCGATAGTTGATCTGATAAATCAACACCTTTTTTTGCGGGCTTTACTGGGCCATTTGTTCCTTGCACAAAATTTATACTGGTGATTCTTGCAGGTAGTTAACATGCAAACTGGTCCATTTGTGAAATTTTACACTGCTAAGATTTTCAAATGTCATCATTTCACCACTTTTTTTTTTTGCCTCCAGTGGTAGACGTGGTTTATTCATTTGTACAGTACCACAAAAGAATGAATTTTTCTCTAAAAGTTCTTCATCCAAAAAGGACACTTGTATAATAACTGTCAAGAAGTATTATGCGGCCCTCAAATAATAAGCCATCTAATAATCACATTACAACGTCATGGGAATGTGATTTTTCAATAATCGTTACATTTTTCTCGGCATAAATTTGGAAATTATAAGTGTAACCTCCAGGCAAACACAATTTGTATGCTTTTACGCCATACTTATGTCGCTACCTGGAATGTATCGGCGAAAGCCTAGGAATCCTCTCCAGGAGACCATACTTTTGTCGATAACAATATTTTTGCCTGATTTTATAGAACTCTTGAAGTTATCGACAATTGCTTCAATAATATTTCAAATTTTATGTAACCGATCTTCAGTTCTGACTGTGGTATTGTCCGAAAAATGTCATAACTTAAGAATTGATAGAAAACGGTCACGGCCTTCTTTATGTGTGCATTCGCATAAATGTCATTGTTTGACCAATACATTCTAATTTCTGGCTATTGCACAACACCCTTAATAAGTAATGTTCCAAAGAAAGTATTCATTTCATCTCTTGTCACAGACTGCCAGTCCTGTTGGTATAATCTACTGCTAGATGAAGAATTATTTATGCTTTGAGTAGCACATTTATTTGTTTCATGAACTATCGTCTCTAGTATGTAATCTGTGAAGAATAATTTGTATAAAGCAAAAGGGTTATTACAGTCAATGTTTTCATGTAAAAATTTCTCTTCTTCTGAATACTTTACTAATTATACTTACTGCCGGAAATCTGTGGTTATGATGAAAAAACGGCACGAGTCACATAACTTGCACAATAAGATCTCACTGTACCACAGAGCAACAAACAACACGCATTCAGGTCTGAACTGGCAATAATGACGCCATATTCATATAAGCGCCGCCTAATAGCAAAACAAAATTAAATTAAATTTAAATCGGCCCGGCGTGAATGTGTTAAACAAAATTTCAGTCTACTCTAGGTCCGTCAGGGGGTTGTTTGTCTTGCTCTGTGTTATGTGGGTTATTTACCAGGTATGCAAGTTTAAAATGTCGTTTTAATTCCAATAGAATGCGCTCTTAGCCTATTGAAGGATTTGCTTATCTCTAAACGCTATTTTNATATGTTTTGGCAATGCATGAAAAATCAGCATGTTAAAAACAATCAACAGACCGCAAAACTTATAGTTAAAAGAAGCAGCCTGTTTTTGATTTTTTTGAAGAAAATAAAATAATAATATCAATTATTATTTAACAAATTTTAAAGAATAATTTAATAAAAAATTGTTTTTGTGTGTACCTGTGAACAAAAGGGCACTTAATTCCTCCATAGATATAGAAGAATTTTTCAGCTTAATATAATATTTTTAGGTAAGATTCTCTTAAATTAACTTTATGGAGTAGTGATGTCATGCTTCAAACTCCAGTTCTCTTCACTTGGTCCCATATTAACTCCAGGAGAGGTACAATTAACCTTCTGTAATTGGGTGACTATTTGTATAGGATTAAAGACATATTGATTTGTGATTCAGCTATCTGAACTGTTCCTGCTTTTTTTTCTTTTTTCTTTTATATGGAAATATGGTGTAGCACCTTCAACTCTGGGGTCCCATAAGTAGAAAGAATTGTTTGTAGTGAAGTGGGAAGTTAATCACTTACCAAACATTTTCATGAAATAGATTTATTTATCTGATTTCTGATATTCACACTTATACCAAATAATGCCCCATTTCATGCAATCCTCAGGAATAATAATTTCTCATTGGGGATTAACAGTTCTTAAATTTTTCTGCAAATCCTACAAACTGAAATAGCTAACTTTCTCAAAGGCCAAGTAACATTAGAAAGATAAGGAATGAAATTTCTCAACTAATTGACCATCCCAAGTAATCTTTGTACCTGTGCTTTGGACTTCCATTGGAACAGGGCGCCTCCCATCTTTGCTAAATATCATCCTTAGGTATTTCGTTTTATATAAATAATTCTGGAGCTCATTATGAAACCCTTTCAATAATTGCATTGTGTCCCTCTGAAGTTAATGATGCAATGAACAAATCATCAGAATAGACAGTAACCACTGGATTTTTTTAATTTGTGTTTTTTTGGATCTACCTCGACCGAACCCCAACTAAAATCATCTTAGAGTAACCCCTGGAATGTCCCCAAAATATTTTAAAACTAGCTTATAAAAAAACTGGAAGATTTTTGGTCCAAATGGTGATTGTTAAAACTCATAAGTTCTAAAAATCGTATTGTCTATGCAATATTTAGTTGACTCATCTTCAAGCGGAGTTTAATAAAATCTTATTTTTGTGTCCAAATTTTTTATATGGAACGAACTGTATACTAGGTTAGTGGATTCAAATACATTTAAGTTGAAATGGAGAGTTTTTGACTGTAGCTCAGTCATAAACATTTGATCCAGGTGGCAAGACGTCTCCTCTCGCTTTCATAATAATCCTGAAAATGACTTACAATGTAAGCCGAAACATTGGCAAATAGTAAGAAATACACTTTTTTTGAAATTGTATTTTTTGGAACGACCTTGACTGAATCCCAACAAAGATTCTCTTCAAATACATTTATTTTTGGGGAGTAAATTTGAAGTAAATCACCTTGAGTCTGAATGTAGTTAAGGGGCATCGACATCGTTGCTGAGAAAAAGAAGTCCCAGTGGTACCGCCAGAACTTCCCAGGCCCGCCATCAGCCTCCAGTGTAATTAAAACTATTTCTTCTCTCCTGTCATTGAGAGTTGAGCAGTTAGATTTGTTTACATCTACCTTGATCTCTCTTAACTTTTTATTGAGATCCAATGACACCAGTCATCATACTATTGATTTCACTTCCTAACTTTGCTGCCTTATAAATATCTGATGCTGGAATTATTGTTAATTCATTTCCATCTCCAATGGACTCATAAGCCATTTTGTCTACTTTCACATTTTCTTTTATTCTAATATGTCCTGGAATCCGTATAAATTTGACCAAAATATTGCTCTTTTCTAAGTCCGTGATTGAGGTATGCATGACCATTTTGAGAGATTTTTCAACAAGTTATATCTAGTATTATGGCTTGTGAGCCCATGCAAATCACTACATTATTAGCAATAAAGTGAAATACGTTTAAAGCCTTGGAAATACTAATTCATCTAAGTAATTTGAACATATTGGGATAATTTAATTTATAGTGTCTTTATTTCAAAAGAAACCATGATGGGTTTTTTGATCTGTCTGTATATATACAATTTGATTAATTAAGACTCTTTAATTTTTCTGAATTATTTTATGTACATATTTTTGTTAAGGTTCCATTTTTGAGAATTTAATAAGGCTTGTATTAAATTTTGGGAGTAGTTGATTACAAGATGTGGAACTAAATGCATTTATTAGAATTTTTGGTTTTTGAATGTTTATTTTTTAGACTTAATTTTACTATGAATAGAGCTTTAATTTTTGTATTTTAGTTTGAATAATATGATTACCATTTACTATAATTAGTAAATTTATACAAAGGGCCATAAAACCATTAGCCCTCCGTCTCAATAAACTTGTCAAACATTTTTCTCAGTTCCAAACTTACTTATTCCCAATAATACCCTTCCTTTTTTCCTTTGTCCTTTTTATTGCCCCCCTTTTGAAACTGGCCTCTTTCCCTTTGTACCTTTCGCCTCTTACCTTCTCCCCCACTCTTCCGTCTCCCACGTTGTTTCCCTGAAAAATTATATTCTTCAGTCATGGATTTGTGAACTTAGGGACAGGACGTCCTCTCTTGTCTTCATGATAGATAGGTGTGGTAAATTACTGTTTTAATGTTATTCAATTATTTTTTAATAAGTTGTTGTCTGCATGTTTTTCAAATTCTCTTACAAAGCTTTCTGCATTCATACTTTTGATACCACATTACATTATGGTAATTCTGCATTATAATATTGTCAATTATTAGGGTATTCTCATGACATAGTATTTCTACAGCCCTGAAGATGACTTACAATGTAAGCTGAAACTTTGGCAGATAATCTTTTAAAAAATACACTTTTTTTTTAAATTTGTATTTTTTTGGATCTACCTAGACCGAACCCCAACTAAAATCATCTAATAATAGTTAATGTGTTTTTTCAGAAGTCTTGAAGATCATATTTTATAAATATCAAGTTACTTTGTGTTAAAAAAATAGACAAAAAATTCACAAATCATCTATCTAGGTTAGCTATTAAAAAAAAAAAAAGTATTCCTTCATTATTATTGCTTGGGATTACTCATTAATTGTATTCTTATTTCAAACAAAATAAAATTTAGTCAATTTACTAAATTTTTGAATGTTTCAGCACTTTGTTGGTCTATTTTAAGATCTCCATTGCTATAGACTCCTTTTTTAATATTTCTTTTGCTGGCTAACTTAATAGACTCATTCGAAGGGAAATGGAGAATGTAGCAATACTTTTGCAACAAATTCATACAATATGTATTATGTGTAGAGTACAACAAAAATAAATAGTAATTTTAGAAACCATTAAAAATTATAAAAATCTGGAATAGTTCCAGAATCATGGAAAAAATCAATTGTATTCCCAATTCCTAAAAAATTAAGCACTCAAATAATATAAAAAGTTTTTGGCATATATCTTTTACCAGTTCTATAGCAAAGCCTTTTGAGAAAATGGTAACTAACTGTCTCGATTGGTTTCTAGAAGTCAATAATAATCTAGGGGAGTGGCAAAGAGTCTTCAGAAAGGATAACTCTACCCTCTCTTGTACTCACAAGTGATTAACTTAGTAAAGTGGAGGCTACTAGAAGATAAAAGCTTTTAATAATGGGAACTAATTATTGATGTGACTCTTGACCTTGAATGTGCCTTTCATTGTGCACACTGAACAAAAAACATAGGAGTCAATGTAAACCATCTGAACTTTGAACTAGAATTTAGCCCTGTATATATTAATAAGGCTTTTAACTTTCATATGCAAGGTTTGGCTATTAAATAACTAGGATACACCCTTCCATCCATTTTCCAGTCCTTCATAGCTCCATGCCAATTTTCCATTGTTCGAAACTGTGCTTGAAGTCCTGTTCTGTGAGCTCCTGCATGATTGGTGCTGCGTTTTCTTTCACAGCTCCAATTGTTTGGAATCTTGTTCCTTTTAATGCAGATTTGATCTTGGGGAACAGACAAAAGTCAGATGGTACCAGGTCAGACGAATAAGGCGGATGGTCTAAAACTGGGATGTTGCACTTGTCAAGAAACATCTTGACAGATAATGCATTCTTAGCGGGAGAACCAATGACTTGTTCTTTTACAATTCGGGTCATTTTTTCCTTACACCTTATCGAGTTGAGAAAGCACATCACAATAGTAATGTTGATTAATAGTTTGACCTTCAGGAACCCAGGGAAGGTACACAATCCCATGAATGTAAAAAAATCGATCATTATCGCTTTGAATTTCGATTTGCTTATTTGAGATTTTTTAGCTTTTGGTGAGTTTGGACACTTCCAATGCATGGATTTTGATGTTTGTTTTTTTAAATTGTAAGTGATAAACCAAGATTTGTCACATGTTATGACCCCTTCCAAAATGTTCGAGTCATTTTTATTGGCATCAAAGTGTTAGTACACTAACTCTGCAGGGTAATGCTTAAGCAACTGTAATTACATGTGCTCATTAAATATTGGTATTTACCATAAAGTATTTTATGACCTACTATGTTAATAAAAACAATAAGAGAATTTTGAGATGTTAAGGACAACATAGATTTTAAATATAACAAATTTGATGCAGATGAATTTACTTGAGTAGTTCTTACTTGAGTGATTGATTGTTGTTGTTTAGTTCGGAGAATTTCATCATATCCTAAATTTTTTTAGACTCATGTGAGATTAATGAGTTCATTATCTATTTTATTTTTTATCTATTTTTTTTTTCAGTTTGTGCATTAATTTGACTAATGCATACATTTATTATGAGAATAAGAAATATATCAAGTCAAAGGAAGTTCTCCAAAATTGTGAAAAATTGTTGAAGACTGATTCTGTTTTTGTCAAAAAGTATGAAATTCCTATTCAGTTTATCCTTTCTGGATGCCGAGCAATTTTGGCCTCAAAGTTGTCATTAGTTGCAGAAGTGAAAGAGGTATGAGACTGTATTGGCTAAAAGATTGACTGAAATTTATTTTCATATTTTTCTAAAAGGTGTTTTCTTTCAGTTGGTGGAAAATATTTTACAACACTCAGATCTATCAGAATTGCATAAATCGGCAGTATTTGCTATAAAAGCTTCAGTTTTCATGGAATTTGGTGTTAATGGTAAGTTGCATTTATTTTCATAATATTAATTTTATAGTTGTATGAAATTTAAAAGTAGATAGACAAAATACATCTTCTGAATTGGTTGACAATTTCCCTGAGTTCCAAATTTATTCGACTAATGAAGTCAGTTTATGATAACACTGAGCTACTCTTAAATAGCGGGACCTCCTTAGAAATGGAAGTCACAAAAGGACTTCTACTGGGAGAACACCACTTTAGGAACAAAAGAATATACAGAAAACAAATAACCTCAATTTTTTTATTTACAAATAATAAAGAGTATAAGAAAGTCCTGGACCTTAACCCCTCGACACTCAATACTGTTGTTCGGAAGGAGGCAGGTATCACCTACATTTAATTACTTATTCTTTGGAGGAGCTTGAGATAGATGGACAAGATATTGCAAATGAAATTTGTACTCCCTTCCTTATGCCTAAATATATGCAGAGTGGGAGTACTCTATTTTGTAAACCCTACTTTTCTCTATTTCCAATATAGGTGTCTTAGGCCTTATATTAGTTTAAAATAATTGTAAAAATGTCTTATTTCTGTGCCAAACAATTGAAATCCCCTGATCACAGGAGAACACAAATCTCGGCAAGCTATGACGCTTTAACCAATGATACAAAGGAAGACCAGTATCCAATTGAAGCATTTGTTAGCCAACTACCACCACCAGCATGGTTAGAAAAGGCTGCATTGGGGGCGAGATCTCTTGTAGACCACAAGTGTTGGCAGGCCAATACTGCTCGTACACTTCAAATGGGTGAGTCTCGAATTTCACTACAATGTCCTATACAATTTAGACAAGAGGGCACCATAAAGGCAGTGACTAGTGTAACAGTGTCTAGTACGTCCAACTCATCTCAGCTAACAAGAGACTGGCTGAACTATCAGAAAAGGGTCCCAACAAGTCCCTACTGGCCAAGATAAGCAGCTCAGTTGCTCTGAGGTTAAGTGGTGGAATGTTCCCATTAAAAAAAAAACTACTAAATGTTCATATGGTCCGATCATACTACCCTCCAAATTTATGGAATAAATTTATTATAACTTTCTAGTTAAAGAATATTAATACATTCCTAATATTCTTATTATTAAAAATGAAATGCTCAACTTCAGAAAAAAAACAAAACAAATTATACAAAAAAAAAAACTTATACTAACTTGCAAATAACAATTCTTCAAAATATAATGCATTTAGAAGAAACAGGGGAAGGTACAAGGCGAAACTGGACGCTTGTACTCCCCTGATGAGGTCTTCACTACCACAACACGAACAACTCCATTGGTGCCCTCATGGACCTTATGATCTTACAGTGGGCCAAGTTAAGGGTTGAAAATTCGATGATTTCAGCAGATTCAGATCACCTATTTTAAGGTTGGATGTCATCTTCTTTCACTTGGTACGTTGCTGCAGCTTATGAGGGTACAGGTGCAAATCCTCTGTATAAGCTGCCAACAGTTCAGACAGTCAACGTTCAAGTTCATAAGTTATACTTCTGGCACTGCAACCAAAGGACCACCAACTTTAAAGTGACCTAGAGTTAGGGGAAATACTCGCCCAAATTCTAAAACAAACTGGGTGATAGTGATTTAAGTGAGAATTGGATGGGCTTTCCAGATACTAACTGTGCCATGTTAGAAAGCTAACATTGAAAATAGGCTTGTTGAACAATCTTCCCACTTGTCGACAAAGCTTGATGATGCTCCTTAAAGCTCAATAGTTCTCTGTCAATAAATCAAATAATCCAAGTGATGACAGCTAAAAGACGAGATAAAATAGAATGGTTCTNAAAACAAATTATACAAAAAAAAAAAAACTTATACTAACTTGCAAATAACAATTCTTCAAAATATAATGCATTTAGAAGAAACTGGGAAAGGTACAAGGCGAAACTGGACGCTTGATCTCCCCTGACGAGGTCTTCACTACCACAACCCGAACAACTCCATTGGTGCCCTCATGGACTTTGATGATCTTACAGTGGGCCAAGTTAAGGGTTGAAAATTCGATGATTTCAGCAGATTCAGATCACCTATTTTAAGGTTGGATGCCATCTTCTTCCACTTGGTACGTTGCTGCAGCTTATGAGGGTACAGGTGCAAATCCTCTGTATAAGCTGCCAACAGTTCAGACGGTCAACGTTCACGTTCATAAGTTATACTTCTGGCACTGCAACCAAAGGACCACCAACTTTAAAGTGACCTAGAGTTAGGGGCAATACTCGCCCAAATTCTAAAACAAACCGGGTGATAGTGATTTAAGTGAGAATTGGATGGGCTTTCCAGATACTAACTGTGCCATGTTAGAAAGCTAACTTTGAAAATAGGCTTGCTGAACAATCTTCCCACTTGTCGACAAAGCTTGATGATGCTCCTTAAAGCTCAATAGTTCCCTGTCAATAAATCAAATAATCCAAGTGATGACAGCTAAAAGACGAGATAAAATAGAATGGTTCTCGATAAAGGTAAGGGTCTCACAAGAATCACAAGATTTGGCTACAAAAACAATTTGCTTCAGTTCGGGTATAGGCTGTGAGTCGACAATGTCTTCTGACAACCCAGGCCTTTGAGAAGGAGGGCAGTAATCCCAAAACCTTTCCACTATAAATCACTATCTATAAGTTGATAAGGCGACAACTCATAAGTAACTGGATCTGCGGGATTGTCCTTCGTCCCATTGCCTCACTGGGTCAGAGAAATGACTTGATTGATCCCATCCACAAGATGTGCTACGAATGTCTTCAAAAGATGAGACTCCAAATGTAGCCATCTCAATTCAATTGTGAAATCAGTCCGCAGGTGTACCGTATGAGGCAGGTACCTATCAAAACAATATTTCAAATCATCTGAGGAACTGACAACAATTTAAGAGGCGCCATCTTCATCCGGCCCAAATTCTACAATCTGACCACTACATTGCCATCGGTGTCCGATGATCGAACTTATATAACAGTGCTATAACCTGATTCGCTGGTATTGGCGAATCCCAAGATATGACAAGATGAGCAATGTGGCAGCAAAACTAGTCTAGGAATTTGTAAGGCACTAATGACATTAAGCTCTGACTTAAAATTATTCCAATAAATGGACAATGAGTTGGGAATAGGAGAATCCCAATCAGGGTTTGCTTTCCATAATCTTTGAAGGAAATATTTAACAAAGAATGTGCTAGAGTAAATCCACCTCAATGGATCAAACAATATCAATATTGGACAGAATTGTACACTTTGATTAACCAGGTTCAAGTGAGCTAAAGGAATATGAAAATATATCTAATTTAGGAAACCACAGTATACCCAATACCTTATAAATCAATGAAAAATCTTCCACTAGAGGTATGGAAGTTTCATTGGTGCATTGTGATGACAAATTATCGACAATCATCGAACTACTTGAGATCAATTTTTGCAGGTGAAGCAACCAGCGGTGCACAGATCAGTCAACTCCCCTTTCAACTCCAAAACTCATCTTCGCTATGAGCTCCAGACAATCTTTCATCCACATGGATGTCTCCCCTGAGGATGCACACTGCACAAGGATATCTTTCACTTGTATTGATGGTCAGCTGAACAATGGGACGGATTACCTTAAAATAAGCAGAATTGATGCCCTAGGTCACCTTCTGTAGCTTATATGTCTAAATAGGTGTGGTCGGATCTTTTATCTAAACTAAATGCATCAAATACAACTCTAGTTTTTGTAGTAGTGCTGACTTTAACAATGTGTGATGTGGGATAGTATACCTTGGCAGTTCTGAAGTAGTATAGTAGAAATCCATACATTTTACAGCCCAGATCCAAATACTCTTGAAGAAACTGCTGTTAGACTCTACCTTGGCTTGACGTTTTATCTTCTGCTCTTGAGAGCGCAACCGGGACAAAGCAAACTATCTATTATCAGAAAGAGGTCCCTTATCATTATAAAATGGATATCGAACTATGTAACAACCTGAAATACCTCTGGATTGGGTTTCCAATAAATGTTTCTCTTGAGCGAGATCCTTCTGAACACTTATGACCGGTTCTTCGATTTGCTAAAATTGCTCGAGAACTGAACTCAAGTCGGGTATCCGACTAGTGCAGATAGTACAGATAAATAGATGGCAACCCCACATGACTCAGGCAGTGACCACATGATAAGGAACCAAAAAACAGTGGTGGATAGTGCGGCAGTACTACTATTAAAGTAAGGTTGGTCAGGTAAATGCTACTTGATAAAAACTTCATTACCCAAAATACCCTCAATAGGGGCCCTTGTGGTCAAATAATGGATCTTCAAGAGGGTGAGAGGCGAATTAATGATACAAAGAATTAGTAAGGTCGAACGGTTGAGGGTAGAAGATCAGTAAGAGTAGAAAGAATTTTGGCTCAAAACGGAATTTCACACTTGGTGTTTAGGCTGATAGGGTTTTTAGAAATTGAAATACTGACTTCTATAATAAATTAAAAATATAAAATGTATATAAATACCATACAACACCGTATAACACAGGAATATTACGGATTATCAAGCTTCCTATGTATGAGAGATGGAGGCGATTACTATTTATTTATAGTAAGAAAGGGAGGCTGGACAGTTATGGTGAAATGTGGTTCTTCATACCCTCTCTCTTGGGGCTGTGACAAACTATCCTTCACTCCAGTGAGCACAATCTGGCGGAAACTATGCAAACAAATTACGGTTCGCGGAAAATACAAACCAATTAAGGGCTAATAATGTAATTAGCGTCACAACACTAACATTAAACACTACAATGTTTATACTAGCAAATATTAACAAAATAAACATATATGTGGCCTGCACACTTGGTATCTAGGCAGGGGAAATATCAGATTTAATTACCTCCTTGGAGGGGGGACGGACCAATTTCGGAAACTACGGAAAAATTCTGGATTTATGAGATTTTGAGCCTAAAGATTCACAAAAGGCTGATTTTAAAAAATGATTGCTGAGATTCTCTGTCCAAAACAGCCCTGAAAGGTATCAGGTTGCTATAAGTGTCCTAGATATGTATCAAAATGTTGTCAAGTACCCATTTGAAAACTATCGAGCTCCTTTGCTCTTTAACAACCTATTCATCTTTATTACAGATAGACTTAGGTAAGTTATCAGGTTTAGGCAGATAAAAGGTCGAAACACTACCCGATGATCGGCTGTTAGAATGGAATTATTCCCTGACCCAGAGAAATGCTACAATGAGTGATGTCGTATACATGTCCTGCAGTGGCACTTAGAACTACAGTCTCAATTATTAATGATCAAAAGACAAACAATTTAAACTATGTCCAAATTTTTTAGGCTAGAGAGTGAATATTGTTTCAATATTTCATCAATTGTTTTATCAAAATCCTCATAATCTTGGGAGAAACCTTGATATCGTGCCTTAAACAATGAAATAGTGTCCTCCATTGTTAATGCCTTAGCAAGATCGTTAACTGCTTGCATAAGTGAAATATATTCATCTTGACAAACTATCAAAGCATCAAGCTTCTGCTGTACCTAGGTTAGAATATTGACTAGTCAGTACGAATGCTTAAAGAGAAATAGATTAAAGGTTATCCACACATTTTTAAAATTGCATTTTTTGGATCAATCTTGAACGAACTTCAACTAATTCTCTACTGATAATTTTGCAGTCAAAAAATCTCCATTTAAAATGTATTGAGTTATCTCTATTATTCCAGTTAGAGATTTTGATGGAAGGCACTTTAATACTTTATGATGATAGCCACTATCTTAATTACTGTTTTAGGAACAAGATCTGCTGTTCCATTCGCTCGGGAAGCTTTGAAGTTAAATCAACTAGAGGGAAATTGGCATTTCTTGATGGGTAAGCTCCTATCACGAGTCAGACATTTTGTTAGCGGCCACATGCCTACGGATGAAGAGTTGGGTCACTTACAGACTGCCCAAGAATTACTGCAATCCCCTCACACTGCAGTGTTTTTGGCATGTGTTAGTTTAGAAAAATCTCGAACTCTTTCTTATAAAGCGAAGAATAATAGAGAGTATAGAGTTAATGAGATTGATGAATTGGTCACTAATGCTAAAAGATTGATTTTGTAAGTATTATTTTTCCAAATTTCTAAATAGAATGGGATTTAAGATTATTTTGTTAGTGTAAAAATGAAAATCCTCCTTTTCTTGAAAGGCTTTCATTTTCTTATTTAAAATATAGAAAATAATAAATTCTAGTGTTCATAAGTAACATAAATTATAATAAATAATATTAACTTATATAGTTATACTTTGATTACTTCTTACTGGCTGTAGTCGATGTATCTTAGCCATTCTTGGGGAAAGTTCTAAAAGCCTCATTTTAAATAGCAATTACAGCCTCACTTTCAACAGGCAGGTATAAGAATGTATTAACTAATTAATGACAATATAAATTTTATATGAATTCTATTTAGTTTTAAGTTGATTGAAGCTCAAATTATGACAATGACTTTCCTTCTAATGGAAATAAAAATGTAGGTTCATTTCCTACATTTACTATATTCAAATTGTAACAATGAATGAATCTGTTAACACTCCTTTTGTATTGATGTCTGAACTGTTTAAGGTGTGTTGTGTTTTAGCACCAAATGCAAGATCCTAAAATAGAATTCTTTTTTTAGGAGATTACAGAAGTTTGGTTCACTTTAGGGATGATAGAGATGTAGTCTTTCCTGTTTCAAATAATTTTATTTATGACCTGTTTGGTGTCAATACACCATCTTTAGGCATGAGGAACAGAATTATATCACAGATAAATTAGGATCAGCAACAAATAATTCAATGATTCGTTAAATTAAATTTTAAAAATTAAACTAATTTCAATAAACAAGTTTTTAAAAAAATAAATTAAATTTTTAAAAATAAATTAATAAAATATGTTAATGAATATAATTAATAACGACCAGACTCACCTACTGAAATATTGTTAATGTCCGAAAATATTGTTACCAGAAGAGTGAATAGAAAACAAGTACTGTGGTTTTGTCTGTCCTCCGCCATCAGAACTCTCGTGTTTCTGCTAGTTTAAGTAAAATATTGTTATATATCCTCAACTCAAAAAAAGATTAGTCCTCACCCATAATTTGTGTGCTGTTATTACTGTTGTGATACACATAGCACTCGCATGCGCATGCACACAAACACACATATGACACAGACACACTACACATACATAAGTAACGATTCATGATTTCAAAATTTGTATTGCTTTATACCTTGTTAATATTTAATTTCTTATTGTTAATAATTATTTAGTTTATAAAACAATAATTTTTAATCTTCCAGGTAACTATCTTCTATTAGTATTAGTGGTAATGTTATAATATAAAAGAAATTAAGGAAAAACAATTTTTTATGGTTCTGATTAATTTTATAATTTTCATTCCTTTTATTAATTTTGTAATTTTGATTACTATTCATTACTGTATATATATTTTTTATTTTTAGTTTGGCTATAGAGCAAAATGTCAAGGAGGATGTGCATATAATGATTCGCTGTGCTTATGGTTTATCACATCTTCCATTTCATTTTCGAGAACTTGAAGAGGCTAAAAAGATATTGCAAGAGGCTCTAAAGCGCTCCCCATTAAATTCTATGGGTAATAAATTGGCTGGTGATCTATTTGCACAAGGAAATAATCCATTAGTAAGAATTTATAGTTTTAAGATATTGTAATGTTATGATAGAATTTTTTTTTTTTTTTCTGTAAATATATAGAATTTTTTTCCCCATCTTTCTGGTAATCAGATGTACCTTGTGTGCCTGAAATTTGTTTTTCCAGTGGGCAAATATTTTTGAAATAACTCATTTTCCCTTAACCTTGTTAGAAAGTAATGCTGAGATGTTTGTAGCTTTGCAATATTTCTCAATTCTTCAAAAATTAAAATAAAGTAACCCACTGACTGACTGCCTTTATAATAGAGCTTCTAATTTGCTCAAAACCCTGAGGCTCCTAAATCAAGCTTTTCCATTCTCTTTTGATATGGGCTTTTCCTCTCAATTTTTTTTACTCTTTGCTGCTTGATGAGTAGCAAGCATAGCAATGTATACCTTCATTAATAGACAGTACAATACTAAAAACAAATAAAAAAATCTATCTGTCCCAGCCAGGAATCGAACCTGGATCTCCTGCTATCCGGGCTGGTGCACTTACCTGTTGTGCTACCAGGACGCGCTAGATATCTCATTCAATTCTCTCTACACTACAAGAGCCTAACCTACGAGAAAGACGAGAACTTCGTCTTACACTCGAAGGAGCTGACATTGTCAAGCTATTTGTCGACTCTCGTCGAATTGAATGAGATATCTAGCGCGTCCTGGTAGTACAACTGGTAAGTGCACCGGCCCGGATAGCAGGAGATCCAGGTTTGATTCCTGGCTGGGACAGATAGATTTTTTATTCTATTCCCTCTCATTAATTGTTTAAAATTTACGTGGGATAAAAAACCACAACCAAGTAAAATATTTATAAAGAAAAATTAAATAAAGTAAATGACGAGAGTCGACAAATAGCTTGAGGAACACTTGCAGTGGGGCTCGAGAATGACCAACTCCCATGGCAGTGCTCCATATGATGTTACTTCCTCTCACAATATTTCCACTTAAAGTCCTTCCTCTCCTACCTACTTGCCCACTGATGTAAATCTTCTTCCTGTTATCCTGGAATTTTTCATATGTAAAAATACTATTCCCTTTCATCAATCCATAGAAACTTTTAATGATCTCTCTTTTGAATTGTCCTTCTCACTTTGTCTCTCACACCTATCTCTAGACAATTTCCACCAGCTCTAATAAATGGTCCCTTAGACTGGCCATTGTCAGAGCTTTTCTAGATGAGTCTCTTGACCTTAGAATCTCCTTGAAGACCTCTGAAGAGTTGGATGATGTTGTTCAGATCTTTAATGTCCAAATTCAGCATTGCCTTGGGAAAGCAAACTTGAAGCCCTCTTATCCTCGCTTCATTGGAAATTCATAAAAATCCTCCCCCCTCCCCCCTGTATTCAATTAAAAATCTCTTATTGGCTAAGCATCAAGCTAGAGCCATGTTCTCTGTCTTTTCGTGGGAAGTTTAACAAACTATCCCATCTCGTAAAACAAAAACTAGGTGTTCTATGAAATAAGGCATCTAATACTTGTCAAGCCTCAGTAGCAGACATATTCCTTTGACTGTCACTCGCATAATGTGATTTTGCCCTCTTCCGTCGAGGATAAGGTACCTTGGCCTCTTCAGACTTTATACCACGTATACGTATATATATATGTGGTATAAATAAATATTTACCTCCAATTGCCATACAATAATCCCCTGACATGGTATATATCTGGTATAAATATATTTGTGGTACATGGTATAAATATTTTTTTAAACTTGTATTTTTTTTGGATCTACTTTGACTGAACCCCAACAGAAAGCTTCTAATATTAATATCTATTGTAAAAAAAACTCTATTTCAGGCAATATGTTTTGATACCATTGCAGTGAATACTGTTTACCTTTGTGGGACCTGCATTTTGCTAGAGCAATTTTTTTTCTTATTCTTTTTATAAAATGAAAAACCAAAAGACCAGGGATGATGGTAAAGAATTTATCCAACTTTGCTTAATTCTTTTAGAAATTCTTCGTCCAAAAGACATTTATTTTATAGTACCTGCTCTACTCCTCATGCTAGGATAGCAAAGGCTATATATTCTTTCAAAATATATCTTTTCAGAAATAAATTTTTTTAAGTGAGGTAGAATATAATCAATGAAGTACATTTTAGTTACCTTAACTTTCTTTGCACTTATTTTTTGTTACATTTGCTTTTTAAAACAATGCGAACTAAATATTACTAAATGTATAAAATGAAAAATACAAAAAGCAAAATCTAGAAATTAGATTATTGTATCTATTGTTTTAAGGCCTTTGCATGAAAAGCCCTTGAGGATATGAATCAAAATCTGACCTGTAAAATGTTTTAACATCTCTAAACTAATGAGTTTTAGTAAGTAAATCATGAAAATAAAAGTTCGGGGCTACAAAATTTCCTTCGAAATGAATAAATTAGGTTTCTAGAATGAATGGTTTCTATTTAAAGAAGGAAAAGTACATTTTTTTGCTAAAAATTGCAGTTTTTTTAAATCTCCTATAGAGTTAACTCTATCAAGTTGCACTGTAACAATCAATTGGCACTTTTTGTGGGGGTCCATGAGTTTATATTTTATATGAGTAAACTGACTTAAAAAATCTAAAAAATTACTTTTCCCCCCACGCTTATTTAATTTTGAACATTTCATATTATGAGCTTATCCAATGTAGGACCAGTGAAGAACGGGTATAAACTGTTGTTTTTTTTAAGTCACATAAAGATACTAACTTACTAATGGGAAATATGCTAAAATTAGAGCTAGGCATGCTCGTGTGTGTGTGCATGCATGTACATACACAAACATATATGTACACTCACAGATTCTTTTTTTTTTTAAATAAATGTTGGCTATAAATCATTAACACCACTTGATTGAATCGTATAATCTTATTGTAGCAGTGTCTGTTATAACATTATTTTTCAGCACATATATGCTGCTATCAAGTATAATTACAGATAATTTGTCAGTAAGCTGAATGGTCAATGCATGTTAAATCATGTACATTTTGGGGAAATGGTGTCTTTTTTTAATCAACCGATCACCAACCTGAACTCCCTTAAAATTGGCTTTTCACTTTTAAATGTAAATTGAAAGACTAAGTTCATTTTGGAACTATGTCAGGTGAATGAATGAGTAATTACCTAAAATTTAGAGGATGCAGTATTTAGTTATTAGTAATGAAACTCAACAAAAATATTTTAATTGACGAAAGAAAGTGTAAAGGATTACATGAGAAAAAAAGTTCCTGTCTAATTGTCTATCAACTATGATATTGAGGAATTCCCTTGGTTCATGCAGCTTCTGCATGGTAGGCTAATTGTTGTTTAAAGTGACTATGCTGATTCTTTACTTTTCTATTCAACTCTTCACCCTGAATTCTGTTTTTAAAAATGTATTTATACATATCTTAATATTTTTTGTTAATGTTTTTATGTATTATTTTGTGTTTCAGTATGATCAAGCTTTAATTCATTATAAAATTGCAGCTTCCAAAAATGTTTTCAGTGCTGAACTGTTAAGTTTTGAAATAAGTGTAAAAATGGGGAAGAATCCTGATCCTGAAAATTTGTATTCCAGACTTTTAAGTCAGTATAAGGAAGGAAATTATCAACTTCAGACTTTAATGCATGCCTGTGAATTTTACATGTTTGTGAAAAGAGATATATTTAAGGCATTGCATTATTTTTTGGAATTAGTCACAATTGCTCCTGAATATGATTGCCTAAAGGTAAACTGATAATATTCTCTAAATCTTTATTAAGTATAGTCTTTATTAATTAGTCAGTTATGATGATTTATGATGTTGAATTTATTCACTCATTCCTTTCTTATACTTTCTGCATACGAAATGTATTTTACTAACCCTTTTTAAGGTGTTGTAAAACAGTACAATTACTCAACTTATGATGCCTCATTATTCCTTATATTCAGGAGCACAACTACGGATGGCACTCTTGCCATGGCTGGCAAACATTTAGGTGTTGTTACTAAATTAAAACAAAAAACTTCAGGGAATTTTGTGGGATTTCACTGTATAATTCTTTAGGAATCATTGAATCCTAACATTTAAAATGGACCATGTCATTCATCTTGTAAGTAAAATAGTAAATTTGATAAGGAGCAGGGGACTAAATCACCAACAGTTCAAGTAGTTTGTACAAGATTTTGACGAAAAATTTTCTGATGTCTCTTATTCACTGAAGTTGGTTGGCTCAGTAGAGGAGTAGTCTTAGAAAGATTTTTTGCATTTCATAACACTATTCAAGCTTTTATGTTAGTAAAAGGCAATCCAATTTATTATGACAATGACTTTAGGTTGATTGTGCCTTTTTGGTAGATATGAATAAACACTTGATTAATAAGAATGTAAAGTTACAGGGTAAAAATTTGATCATCACTCAAATGTATTCATGTATTCAAGCCTTAGAAACAAAAATAAGGCTGTGGGAAAATCAGGTAAAAAATCAAACTTTTGGTCTTTTCCCTCATTTAAAATCATTTGCCACAGTGGACTACAAAAAAAATATTGGATCAATATTCTCAACTTCTGCAAAATTATTAAAAATATTGCAGAATGTAAAAATTCAAAACTATTTTGGAAATTGGCATCAATATTCAATACTAAATATAAGAATACAATCATAAAATAGAACATGATGAGTGGGTCCCAAATGTTAAGATTTAATTAATTGTTAAAATTGTTAAGATTAATTTCCCAAATTGTTAAATCCTACCCTTTATCATCAAGCTGCTGATAATACTGAACAACAAAGTTTTTGTTTCGGGGTTGAAATTAGCTGATTTTAATGTATTTCCACGTGTTAAAACCGAAAATGACCATAAAAATTATATATTAGCTCTTGTTTTCAAGATATAGTATCATTNCTTTTTATACGATTTGGTAGAAGTTCAGTAATTTAGGCCAAAACAAAAACTAATGCTGGTCCTTTTCAATGAAAAAATATTTTTCCATTCCTCAGGTTCCTGAATCATACTTTCTGAGTTCAAGGCTAGACTTGTTAGGGCCTCATCCTCTCAGATCAGAAATTTTTCTTTAGGGGTCTCACTTTTCTCTCATGCCGCAGTGGTTAGTACGCCTGGCTAGTAATCAGAAAGCATGGGTTGAAATCCCACTGAAGCAAAACATTCTTTTTTTTAAATTAATATTTGAAAAACATCTTTAAATATTTAAAAAAAAGTATTATTACTTTTATAATTACTGAAATATTGTAAAATATAGTATGGCACTTTTTACCAGTCTCCAAATTTATTGTTTTTTATTGTAATAAAAAAATAACTGATTTTATGTTTTCAGAATCGTTTTGTGAAATACATTAAAAAGAATGTAAATTTCTATGAACTTATGGCTAATGAATCAAGAATTGCTATTGATAATAACTTGTACCAATCTGATGATGAACAACAACTGCTGAAGAAAACTCTTTTGAAAATGAAAGATCACAATCCAAAGTTAATGTCACAAGAAGTTCAAAACAATTTAGTGGAGAAAATGATCAAAGATGCAGAAGAAAAAATAAGTAAAAATGTCAGAGGAGAGAGGGGTAGGGGAAGAGGAGGAATGGGTAGAGGCAGGGGAAGAGGACCAATAGGTAGAGAAACGAATGAATATGTTCGTAGTAGGGAGTCAATGAATAATGAAGAAAATTGAGAAAATAAAAGCCAGAGAAGCGGTTATAAAAATTACAGAGGTAACCCTAACATCAGTGTAAATAACATAGGTAAAAACTTTAAAAGTAGGAATATAAGTGAAGACTCGAGTGAGGGAGCAAATAGAGGCCAAAATCAATATAATAGTTCTTTTGAAAGCTCCTCTGAAAAGCTACAAGAACTTCAAGCTCAGTGGAATTCAGTTCTCCATCCATGCAGGCAATCAAAAGACCCTATGCTCTTAGCAACCATGAGACATAAAAATCTTAATGTGGAATCTATTAATAATCCATATTTTTTTAGGTATTTAGAAGAAAGATATAGGAAAAGAAATCACCAACAAACATTTGAGGAATGGTTAGAAAAGTCTTCTACCTTTTTTGAAAGCCCAGCATGTTCTAATGAAGAAAATACATTTAAACCTGAAACAAAATACAAAGTCCATCTCGTGAAACAGAATATGTAAAAGAAAGATATAGAAGGCAAAACTCCATGGATAGGTCTTCTTCAAATGATCAATACTGAAAGGCTTATAGTCCCATTAGAAGAAGTTGTTCTAGGAATGAACATAAAAAGAGTAGGACTAGTTCCCACAGTATAAGGTCAAAGAACGAAAGCTTGAGAGACTCCCAAGAATATTCTCATGAAAGAAGACATGCCAAGGAAATTCATAAAAAACTATAAGGTAGAAATTGCTCAAGTTGTAGGTCCATATCCAGTGAAAGATTTTCAAAAGCTTCTAGTAAATGAAGTTCAGTTTATTCACGGCCTAAAAGACCGGAGTCAAAAAGCTCAAGATGCAGCAGTGTTTGTTCACATTATGAGGGAGAATATAATAGAAAAATACGAAATGAACAAGCTGGAGATATTGAAATAAAGAATCCTAATGAAGCTGATAAAAAAGATTTCAAGAGGCATGTATCAAGGGATGAGTCTAATTCAGATGAAAGATAAAGTAGGCAAAGCTCAATGAGTAGATCTTCAGGATACAAAGATAAAAGAAGGAATAGGGATAGTTCGCAGAATAGTGGAAGACGATAAAAGTGAAAGGGAGAACTTTCAAGAAAGGGACAGTGAAAATAAAAAAGTGATCAATAAACAAAGGTCTAGAGACGAATCTGTTTCAAGAGGAAGAAGATATTCAAAGGCATCAGATAAGGACAGAAGACAAAAAATCATGAGCAAAAGTGATAATAGTTCTGTTTCTGAATATAATAAAAAATCAACTAGAAGTAACTAAAAAAAAACGGCCTACATCAGGCAATAAATATGCCAAACTATCAAGGCACAATTCCTCCAGGGGAATTGCTAGAAATGGAAAAAATGATACTAGATCACAATCTAGTAGTAAGATAAAAAAAAAAAAAATAAGTAGAGAAAGCTCTTCAGAAAGAAAGTTTGCTACTGAGAAAGGCTATAATAGAAAATATATGCCATCTACAGATAAATGTAGTACAGAAGTTTCTACAGAAATTTCCTCCAAGTTTGTTGAAGAAGAACACATAAATCATGGTCGCAAGTTAAGCTCTATTGAAAAACCTGCTAAAGCAGAAATAGGATCACGATTTCGAAGTAGATATAGTTCTGGATGCAGGGACTCCATTCAAGATGACCTCGAAAACAATTCATTTAGGTTAAGCTCAGTTGACTGAAGATTTATGTTGTTATTTTATGAAGAATTGTAGTGGTTATGTTTTATTGTTAAATTATATATATTAAAT
>KZ807563.1:319188-337968 GCA_000696205.2 Oncopeltus fasciatus
AAAAAAAAAAAAAAAAAAAAAAAAAAAAAAAAAAAAAAAAAAAAAAAAAAAAAAAAACTGGCCTTCACTGATAAAAATATAGACCATTACAATTTGACATATACACACACACACCCAAGCGCCTGTGCGCACACACACACACACACACACCCTGGTTAAATGTAAATGTAAATAGAACAAAAAATAATGTGGACTGTAAGGCAAACTGGTACAAATAAATTGCAGAACAAGTAAGAACTATAATTTGAAAATCCAATTACTGACAGCATATTGCATTTGGTACATTTAACATTGAAGTGTTACAAACAAATTCTGTTTACAAACAGAAGGTTCCCAATGTAAGCCCAAAATTTTTAACTAATTGTCCTCATCATTCAGAACCAAAGATGATTCACTATGTTCCTCAGGCAGATCATGAAGAACTGGAGGATGACTGGTGGACCATTTGTAGAGTTCAAATCCACATAAGCTCAGCAGTCAAACCCAGACAAATAGCAGCCTGGACATCATTCGCATTATATATATAGAAAATGAAACACTCGCGGTCGCGATATATGTAGTAAACAAGAACAGGTGGAATATAGAGTGCAGTGAACACAAAAAGAAAAATCACAAAGAGTAAAATTTTCGTGGATTTCTCGCACTTCTTCAGTGAGGAGTGAAGAGTCTCTCCTCTCCTTAGAGAGGACCAGTCGGCCCAGTCTCTCTTCACTACTCTCTGACAAAAGGCAAGAAATCCTTATTCTTTTTGTGTGTGTTCTCTGTACCCTTTATCCCATCCGTTCTTGTTTACTATATATATATACATATACTTTTTCTGTGCTCAATTCTTATTGAAAACTGTTAGATGAGTTCATTTTCATTAATGGATGAAATAGATTAGGGTGAGGGAGGCATTTAGAGGGAGACCAAAGTTTAATATCTTTGTCATTATCAGGAAAAAATTATATAGAACAAAATATGCTCTAAATATAATTTAAAAGAATTATTCTTAAATATTTAAAAAAAAAATTCACATTGAGTAAGACATTTAAGAAAGTAATTTTGAGTTTTGGACAAGCCGTTTTATTTTCAGATTACTTAAACCATTCTATAACCCAACCCTATAATTAGAGTGTTATTATTTTACCTATATAAGACTATAATTACCTGACAGTAATTACTTCTCCGAGACCAAGTTCAATGCCATTCATTTGGGCAATAAATATGGCAGCCACGGCTTCATAGAGAGCTGTCCCATCCATGTTTACTGTTGCACCAACAGCAACTACAAATCGTGTTACTCTTGTGTCAATCCCATTGTTTTCCTCTAAGCATTTGAATGTAACTGGAAGAGTCGCTGAGCTAAGGCAAACATTATCTTTAGAAAATTTTCTTGCTTATTTTAGACCTTGAGTAATATCCTAAATTAATTAAAATTAATTAGTATAACAAATGATGATTAAGACTGGAACTTTTTGTTATAAATGTTCGTTTAATGGAAACATTATCCGTGAATTATAAATTCATTTTCAACCATTGTTCCCAGTAATGCAAAATTTTCATGATTTTATATACATTTTTCTATTTATGCATGACAGTAGTATTTAGTTTGCCCATGAAATTTGTACAGTTTGTGCAAAATGGTTTTTCCTTTAAAATGAAAACTAGCTGTAAATCCAGTATATATTGTTAATAGTTTTTGATAATATTTATTTTTTTGATGATTATATTTAAGTATTCTTAATAATTACAATAAAGTGAAAAATGTTTGACAAAAATTTTAAATTAGATATCCTCAATTCAAAATATTTTAATGTATTATTAAGGAGAATAAATTAATGTCTCTATGGAACCATCGAGCCCACTTAAGAGTATAACTGGTATCTCCACATTCATTAACTAAAATTCACTAGTTTTATTAAAAAGCAGGATAAAAAGAACAGTGGAAGCCTCACATCTTATTTTAAAATGTTTAGAGTTATAATAAACCTATTTAAAAAAAAAAAAAACTATGAAAATATTGAAATGTAAAAAAAAAATACCTTGAAGCAGTGCCAAGGGCAGTGACCCAAGCTTGCAGCATGCCTCTAAAAAATACTGCAGGGTTTTTCCTTGTCAGAAAAAAATATATACATGGCAGGGTAATCAGGGCGTGCACAAGAAGGCCCAATATCACAGTTACCATGTACATTCCCAATTGCTGTGCTGTTGTTACAAGGTTAGATATCCCCATGATTTTCCCACTAATTAAGCACATTATTCCAAAAGGGGAGTACCTGTAAGTAAATCAGTAATTAAAAAACAATATATAACTTAAATTTAAAAATTCTTCCATACGACTGTTACAAATTTGAATATATACTGTTTAAGATATATATTGATAATAAATATATTGATATTCATAAATACTTTATTGGACTTGATCATGTAGCAAAGTTAATTTTTGCTGAGCTTTCACACATCATGTGATGCTTCTATAAGGCTGACTGAAGCTTATTCTACTTTCAGCCCTAAAGAAGCCATTGTATGTGTGCAAAAGCTCGGCAAAAAATTTAACTTTTCTACATGATTAAGTCTGAAAGAAGTATTTATGAATATTTTTGGAGAACATGGAAGCTAACCTAAACAAAATATATTAATTATTATTATTAAGCATTACAATTTATTTGGGAAGGCAGTAAAAACCATCATTTTTCTTTAAATGTGATATTTTAAAAATTTCTTGATTTATTCCACTAATAATTAAATGAAAACATTTTAAAAGAGTATAAATATATACTAAAAATGTCTCTTATATAGCTTATGTTTAGCCTAGTGCAATACAACTCTCTAAGTTTAATGATAAATAAAATATTATACTCTTATTTAGTGTAGTTGAACATTAAGTGGTGAGGTTTACACAAATTTTATATTAAAATTACTAAAGTAGCACTGTAATCATAAAAGAACAGTGGAGCTAAAAATTACTAATATCCCTTAATATGATATTGGGCTAATTTATAGGGTAGTGGTGGGGAAAGGGGCTCAACTATCATAGTTCACTTTTATATCATTCATATTGTATGCCTTTCCTTAACATGTTGCAGAACATAAATGATAGAGAATTGAAATTTTCTCCTGTTCTGTTCCATATTATTTTAAAACAAAACAAAGTTACTGACAATTATTGTTTGGTTCCCTAAACCACACCTCACCCTCATGCAATTTCATCTAAAAACAAATATACTAAAAAATTTACAAAATGAAGCCCAAATATTGAATTTAATTTTTACATTTTAAAAGTGGGGCCACTAAAATTCTTGAATTTAAATTCTTAAATATTTTCCTTAATATATTTATGTTGTTTAATGGAATACAAATGTTGAAAATTATATGTATCACCTATTTGAAGATTTCAGAGAAAAACAAATAATTTTAAGGGCTGCAATGAAAAGCCTAAATACAGAAATTAGTTTCAATATTTAAAAATTAGAGGTCCTCCTCAACACTCAAAATTACATTACTTAATAAATAAATCTTTCTCAATATGCACTAAAAAAAATTACACAATATAAATTTTTTACAATTTATAATATAAAAGTCCCGTCATGGTACCAGCATGGATAGCTTAATTTCCCAATGAGAAGTCTGCTAAAAGTGATGAAAATTGATTTCATATAATTGAATCTGACAATTCAGAAGATGTAAAAGAAGAGGAAAGAATATATCTGACAAGGGAGATAAGAGCAAAAAATCGTTATAAGGACAATAGTTCATTTCTAATCAGGTGGCCTTCAGAGTGGGTTAGTTGATTAAGTTATGCAGAGGCGTATTTGACAAAAAATGGCTTCGTGTTGTGTAAAGTGAAATACAAACTAAAAGAAGAAAACTAAAAGATAAACCATGAATAGAAAGCAAATGAGTTTTTACTAAGAAGACAGGATCAGCTGGTGAGAAAAACCAATACAGGGCTCCACCTGTAGTTAGTATGCCTTAGTAGATTAGGATGAGAGAAAATTAAAAAAATCCCTGTCACCTGTTCTCAGATATACAATGATGAGAATTAAATTTGCTTAAGCAGCAGAAAGCATTCTGAAAATTTACCACATACATGGAAAAACTGATTTTTTAAATGAAGATATGGAAGAAGATTATATAATCTACATCTAATAAATTTTGATAAATAAATTATGTATAAACTTCAACCAGAGAATTTGAATAAATAAAGGTAAAGAACAGCAAGATATGAAAACTAGATAAGACTAAATTTAATGCACAATTAAGCATGAAATAACAAAATGTGAATAACAATAAGGGGGAAAAAAATGGAATCAATTGCTAACTTTATTTTCCATTTGCTAACGGGGTAGAGTTAGGAAAAAAATGTCAGACATGCAATTCTGTAGACAATTTATTCCCCTATAAAAAAGTGAGATTATATAGAGCTTAGTGTTTATTGTAGCAGATTATTTAACCAAAGAACTATGTTTAAAAAAAAAAAAACATTATTTGAAAATTCTTGACTAAATATTTTTATTTGTTGTTTATTTAAAAGGGTAGTACAAATATGAAATGTCATTGTGTAAAAAGTTGTATGAATATTGACACTAATGGTTTTTATAATGTCTTTGTTTACCTATACTGCTTTGAGGTCCATTATGCCTTCCCCAATGTGCCAACCTATTTCAAATAATTTTGCAGGTCTTTGGGGTAGTAGTTCTCAATACTCAGTCAAGAAAATGTATACCCTAAGTACAATATTCAAATTACATCTGTGCACTATGTGAAAATGTATTTTGTTTGTAACCCAAATACAGCTTTGAAGAATTGGATAAACATTAATTTAACAATGTTAGCCTTTTAACACTGCAGTGTGATCTTCAGAACAATTGAATGAAAGAGGTTATTTACATTTTCTACTTTTTTTATTGATATATAGGTAAATTTGGAAGGTGATTGGCCTCACTTCTCACAAAACATTTACTAAAGTGAACTGGATTAATTAAGGACACAGGTGTGCTTAATCTAACTACTGACTTAGTTTAAAGTGAGACGGGGCTGCCCAAAATAATTATTCAGCGAAAATGTTTTCAGCTATAAATTATTTTACCGAAAGATAATAATACATTCGAAAGTTCAAATGAGTATCAAGTAAGCGGGAAAACATAAATCTAAAAGTTTAGATCTAAATCTAAAATAAAAAACAACCCCCCTTGAAGCAGTGCCAAGGNCTTATAATAAAGTGTGACTTCCAAATAAAAAAGAATATTTTCAAAAATACCCTATACAGTTCAGTAATTTCAAAATATTGAAGTGATCCTTTAATGTTGTCCGGCAGTGTATGTTATGTATATTATACATTATTTTAATATAAAACTTTTTGTATTATAAAATTTCTAGAAGGTAATGTAACCTCCGGCAAAGTTATCTGTGTATGTGAGTTATTAAAAAGTCTTAGTCACGGCGTACCGAGTTCCTATCTCTGAATTATCCCTTCATAAGGCTTTTACGTATTATTTAAAATGTGGATCATGGTTCATCATACGTGAACAATTTAATCAAATTCTTTTGTGTTTTTCTTAATAATTTTGTATATTTTGAATCTTGGAAAATTCACCTACTTATACTATGTGAAAATTAAAAAATTATAGAAGTTAAAATAGTTCCCTTTTATCTTTAGTACTTCAAATAAGAAAATTTTTCTTTCAGAAGTAACTGTTAAATGAGGTCTGGGTGTTATGGATTGGGAATAGGCTCAAGAGAATTACGTGCTAATGATAGAAATAAAACAGTTTTAACCCTAATTTCTCATCAGCATACCTGGTTTTTAAATTCTATTATTTCAATTTTACCAAAATATCATCTCACTAAATGGTCCATGGACTCAGGATGTATTCTCAAGAAAATGTCTTTACAAGTTTTACATAACTGATGCATGTCATGAAAATATTTATCTATATTTCTGATCATTTAAAAATAAAACAATATGATAGCTGAAATTCCTTTTAGCTTTCATTTACACCTTCGAGAAAATTAAATTAAGTTTGTTTATACCTACCACATGACAAATCCAACTAGTTGCATCACGATTTCATTTAAGACTACAAAGAAATCTACTATTATCTTTCCTTTTGGACCCATCTGTCCTGCAAACAACCCAAATGCCAGGCAAAAGACAATCATTCCTGAAATTAAAAATATATAATTATTAAATTATGAAGTATTTTAATTTTAATTACACATTGTTATATTATATATTTAGAATTTTATAAATTATGTTGTCTACAAGGATCCTCGGTTATTTCTTCTATATAAGCTCAAGCTGCATGGCCACTACTCATATAGGTCGTAGAGCAGCAATTTAATAATTGCTTAATAATTTATTCTAATCCTCCTGAAGCTTCAATACTAATGATGATAGTTTTTCATCATAAATTAATAAATGAAGTATTTTATTAAGATTTTAACAAATCGAGGAAAAAAATGATAAATTTCTAAAATTAATGGTTACTTATAGGGAAATGTTTCAAGAATATTAGCTTACCCATAACATTTGTTCCGTCTTTATAAACAAGTTGTTGTTTCAAGACATAAGTTGTATTCTCTTGCAATCCTGAGTGTGAATCGTCCGCTATGACTAAAGGTTTTACCTGAAAGGAAATTTACGATTTTTGACTTTTGATAAATTACCTATTAAAACACTGAGAATATGAATTAAAATTTTTTAAAGAAAAATATTGAATTTAGTACCATTTACCATAATAGTTAAAATAAAATGAATATCCTGTATTGAGGCAGTGAAAAAAAAAGTTCTTCCTTGCCAACAGTCATCCATAACTTCTCAAAAGTAAAATATTCAAGGTTTTTTTTAATATATCTTTTGGCAGTGAATAAATTCGTAACGTTGTAATTAATTTTCATTTTTATAAATAAATAAAAGTTTCAAACACAAATTTTAAAAATAAAATAAATTTATTTGTTTTGAGTATAATTCAATTCAAATTTAATTTTTTAAAAAGAGTTAAAAATATTAACATTTTTGTTTATAAATATTTAGATGTTCACGTAGGCTTCGACGGTCGTCAGATGTATTTACCGTTTCTTCTTCCGGGTTGGACCGTGTCAAGTTGTTGATCGTTGCCGAGCTTTCGCACATCATGTGATGGCTTCTTCAGGGCTGAGTAGAGAATAGATGTGCGAAAGCTCGGCAACTATCAACAACTTGACACGGTCCGACCCGGAAGAAGAAACGGTAAATATTTATTTGGTTGTGGGTTATTATCCCACGTAAATTTTAAACAATTAATGAGAGGGAATAGAATAAAAAAATCTATCTGTCCCAGCCAGGACTCGAACCTGGATCTCCTGCTTGCCGGGCCATACCGGCGTTATAGCATACCGCTATCCATTGCACCACCGGGACGAGCTAGATAACTTATTAAATTCCCACCCCAATAGCGAGAGCCTAACCCACGAGAAAGACTAATACATCGTCTTAAACTCGAAGGAATTTAATTGTCCCGGTGGTGCAATGGATAGCATGCTGATAGTTCTGAATAATGTGGATCAGGGAGATCGTGGCAATAATGGTTATACAATAAGGGGCTCAGAATTGCTCCTTGTGGTACTCCGGCAAGCTATGGTATCTTTGGCCCAAGTGTTCCATTGACTCTGACTTGTAACGTCCGATTTTGGGGGAATGAGCATGTAAAATTAAATAAGGCTGTTGGTGGAGATTCCACTTTGTAAAGAATGCCAATTCTGGAGGCAAGTTTCCTTCAGCTTTTGCCGCGAAGTGCCGAACTTCTTTTCGTATTAATCATTTATCAAAACGATCCGAAAAAAATAGATGAAAACAATTGCTTTTTATGTAGAGAAATATGGAGACAATTCAGTAAAATTTGGAGACAACTCAGCCAATATGTAAAGGTAATCCTTCTTGAAAAAAAAGTAAGTTACAGAATATCAACATTCACTATAGTCAATTTTACAGCTATTTTTGAGTTATTTAAGAAAACCTAAATGAGGTAGTTAAAAACATTTCCATTTTATGACACTATAAGTGTTTTGAATTCCAGACTGCATAAGCTTAAAATATTAAAATATGACGTTTTTATTGACAGTCGTTAGTTTACCCAAATTTTATGTAGAATAAGAAAGGCCAAATAGGTTCCGCTGTCATAAAAAATATGAAAAAAAAATAGAAAATATTCACGTTTTTCTGCAGTCAAATAAAAATGTTTAAACTAATATGATAACTTCAAAGGCAAATTAAAGCTGAGGAGATGGAAATATTTAAATGATCAACATGAATAAATAATTGCAAATTTATTCATCAAATTATAATAAATATACATACACAACTCAACAATACTTTTAGACTATTCAAGTATATTTTTGTTACTAGTTTCACCAAGTATGACCCTTTAAATAGATGTAAATTTATATGAGAAAACTTGATGCTGATTACTCTTGAAAGTTAATTTTTAATCGTTCTGTATGAAAATCTATATCCATACTTTGCTAATTTCACGTATAAAATGTATTCCAAGATATAAATTTCTCGAAGAATATTTACCTTTTTGTAAGTGGTTGAAACTTGCTGGAAGCAGGCTTGGACTAGATTATCAGGTACCATATTACTATAAAACAATAAACTTAATTATTCATTTGGTTTTAATATTTGTAAGTCTATCCTAATAACTAAACACATTAAGTTCTTAAAAATACTATATTTGTTGCGGTATTTAATCCCACATTAATGTATAAGATTAAATGCATGGAAATAGAATAAATAATCTAAACTGTCTCAGCCAGGACTCGAGCCTGGATTTTTTACTATTCAGGTACGAGTCCTGGCTGAGACAGTTTAGATTTTTTATTCTATTCCCCTGAATTTATTAAGTTCTTAATTTTGTATGAAATTAGGTTTTTGAGAAAGTTAATTTTATTTTAATGACAAGAGTAAATTAACTTGCTTTTATAGACTATGATTTTATTCCAAATGGAAATTTAATGACCTTTACTTTACCTCATTGTAGCAGGGAAATAATATGAGTCTGTCATTCCGTTCATAAATAAATGAAGAAATAAATATATATAAAATGAAACACTCGCGGCTGCGATATGTAGTAATTAAGAACAGGTGGGATAGAGAGTGCAGTGCACACAAAAAGAAAAAAATCACAAGTAGCAATATTTTCGGGGATCTCTCGCCCTTCGTCTGTGAGAAGTGAAGAGATACTAGTACATCGACAAAGGCGAGAGATCCCAGAAATTTCGCTACTTGTGATTTTTTTCTTTTTGTGTGTGCTCTGCGCTCTCTATCCCACCTGCTCTTCATTGCTATACATACATACATACATATATATATATATATGATTTTCAACATCATAACTACGTGTCTAAGTGTTGGCATTTGTAATTTTAAAAAAATGACATAAAGGCCTAATATTCACAGATATTTACAATTGTTCACCAGTTAGTAAATGTACTAAATGGGAAAATATTTTTCTTTTGTTTGGGATGTTTTATTTCTTATTTAAGTTGACTGTGGTGTATGCTGAGTGGGAAGGGAATGATTAACTGTGGGACCATTCAGATATTTTTGATTATTTTTTTAAATTTGTACATGAAATCTGGTTTGTAATATGTTTGTTTAAATAATCATTATTCAAATCTATAACAATAATTATCATATCGTAATTCATAACTTGAATAATGAATAAATTAAAGTATAGGGTATAAAGTATGATGCTAAATAAAAACGGGATATATTTTTAAATTTAAGCTTAAAAATAAAGTTATTTATGAAGTGTAACTATTCAAATATCTGATTGTTGCTATTGTTATATCTATTTTGTAGATATCTGTTCATTATTACCTTGTAAAAGGTCTGAATTAGAAGGCTGAAATGTTTTATAATTATGATTATAACTATTAACTTGTCATTGCCAACTTATTTCAGATCATAAATTAAGACTCATTACCAAGTTTTATAGTAAAATATTGAGACAAGAATTAATAAATCATAAAACTCATCTAATTTTTGAAAAAATGAAAACTTAAAAACGGTAACGCATTTTAATTCATTGAATTAATTTTTAAATTTTAATCAATGTTTTAATTAGTAGAATAGTTTTTATATATTATAAATTTAATCAATTCTATTAATTTTACCCTTATCATACTTTTTATGGCTGCATTAACAATATTTTATGCGTGAGTCATTTATTTTTTAACACTATTAAGTTAGACATGGTTGATGGTTAGTTGGCCGTCTCGAATATCATGTGAGAATGGTCGGGGTTTCGGCCAGGAAGAAAAAAATATACACCAAAATTTGGAGTAATATTTTTATTTATGCCAACGTTTCGGCTTAGCTAGTAAGCCATCATCAGGGCAATGGCGTTGAGTGGAGAAATCTCCCCAGGGTGGTTGTTCACATTGTAAACTGCAGAAAACAACTGAATGCCATTGCCCTGATGATGGCTTACTAGCTAAGCCGAAACGTTGGCATAAATAAAAATATTACTCCAAATTTTGGTGTATATTTTTTTCTTCTTGGCCGAAACCCCGACCATTCTCACATGACTATTAAGTTAGATTGAGGCGTTAAAAAATTCTGTTTAATAAGTTATAAAAAAACTCAATCTATGAAATTTAAAGTATGTGTATTGCTATTTAACCTCATAATTATTGATTATCAAATTCTGTTTTATTTAATGTATTACTTTAGTAGAATTTCTTTTATTACTTTATCGATTTAATAAACTAGAGAATAGTGAAGTGTTTACTTAAAGTATGCTCTACAGTTGAATTCAAATGTAACAATATATTAATGAGAAAAATGAGCAGCCAAAAATGTACTTTAACTCAATATAACTCATTTTTTGTTTAAAAAACAAAACATTATGAGAAAGTTTAAGATGAACAAGTAATTGCTTTAAACTGTGAAAACGTAAATAATTTTCTTATGAGTTTCAATATTGACCTTTAAAATAAACGAAATTGGCATCATACTCTTGTATATACTCTTCCTTCACATTGAAATAATTCACTTTTCTTTCTTTCTCAGGCATAATTATTTATGGGAAGAAAAATACCTAAATAAATGACAAGTACTACCTTACTTTATTTTTTACTTCATGTATTATCTTTTTTGTTTTTAAATAATATTGTTCACGTCATCATTACATTCTAGAATAACACAAAACAAATAAATAAGAAAGTAGATAGCTGCAGAGAGGGTCTCTGTTAAAAGAAACCTCTTTACCTTAGAATGAAAACATTAATCTTAAAGAAAGAAAGGAGAGGTTATACAGACCGAACGATGTCGAGAATGGCATCCAGAGTGGAGACCTTCGTCTCGTCTGGTCTGGCGCTCACATGCTGCTTGATGTCTGTATTACCAGGATGCACAATGAGTACCATGATGATCCCGACTATGGCTGCGAGGATGGTGGTTATCATGTAGTAGGTTAGCGCACGGAGACCCATTCGCCCCGATGAGCGGGCGTCCAACTGAGCCATTCCTGTGGGTCGTCCAATGTTTGGTTTATTTAAGCTTTCTGTGTAAAACTATGGGATTCATTAATTTTTTTTTTTTTACATATTACGAGAAAAATCATAGCTTAAATTTTGTAGGGTGAAAGATCCCCCATGGTATTTATTGGGAAATTTTTAAAAAAAAGTAAAGATTTTCCACCCTTACCTCCTTAAATTAGGGCGCCAACAATTTTGAGGCCAACAACTAATGGGCGGTAACTAATGCACCACAAATTATGGATTTTTCGAGATCAATAACTTTGATCAAATGGCATCCGCTCCTTCCCCACTTATACCTCTGATTGAAAAACTTTTTTTTTTTTTTTTTTTTTTTTTTTTAGCGAGGAGTTATTATTGGTCTAATTGGGTCTTAATATTCTAAAAGTTGGGTGTAGAGGATTCCAAAAGTACTCTTAGAGTATTTTATCCACACACTCATGTACACAAATAAAACAAGAAGAAATATGTTAGAATTAAAGAAAACAATATGATTTAAGCAGGGGACGAATTAAAAAAAGAAAAAAAAAATTGAAATATTGAGAACAACGAGTAACGTCGGATCGGGAATATGCCAATGAGCACACTGCATCGCACAGCGATCCACAGTACCTTCCATGTACATTGTGCCACAGACACAATGAATTCTTGAAAGTATATTTCTTAAATAATAATTTCAGTTGTGGTATTATTGGTTAAATTTTATGCAAGGAATACAAGGGAGTCAGAATAAAAAATTACTAAGTAAAAATCTTACTGCCTCAGCCGGGTTGGGGAGATTATTTGGCTAGCCTTGGTGGTGTAGTGTCCCGCATACTTCCCCGGACAGCAGGAGACCCGGGGGTTCGAGTCCCGGCTGAGGCAGTCAGATTTTTTATTCTAACTCCCTTGCATTTCTTGTGTAAGTGTATATCATTTTAAATACTATTAGATGTGTAAATTGAAATGACCATTAAACTGAAAAGTTAATGAAGATATCTTAAAGAAAAGTTATCTAGAAGAAGAACATGCGTTACTCCCTGTTTTGGAGAGAAAATATTTTTATATTTATTTAGAAATTCCCAATTCATGTGAATGTCCTTCACATATTTGTAGAATTCTAAATAAGTAAGCATAGATCTAGAAAATAAAGTAACACATATACCAGGGAAGTACAAAGAACAAGTAACAAGTAAGAACATGTAAAAACTGAGGAACGCAGAGCCCTTTGAAGTAATTTCTATTCATACATTTTAGTATTTTTTTTTTGAGACCTCTAACAACCACTTCGGGTCAATGAGAGAGAGGCAATGTAATTGTAGTCCCTCTTTTCTAAAATACAAGAATATACCCAGAGGCAATGTGTAATAATTTATACCTCAATAATAATAATAGACATAAGATTCTATTATATTCTATATCGTTTATTTATTTTGAGAGTTTTTATCATAGTAAAATCGAAAGGATAAAATTAAAGAGAGTTAAATAGTAGTGAATAGTAATTAAGCAAAATTAAACTATTTCAGTAGGGGCTTACCTGCAACCATAATAACATTGGTATGCTCTTATTATTAATGGTAATATAATAATGCTTTATTATTCAAAGTTATAGATGAAACTTTTGAAAATTTTTACCTAGAATTGTTTGTGAGGGGCCGGAGCGTGGAAGGAAGCAAATAACAATAAAAATAAAATTTACTGACACTATAATTATTTACAGTTTCTTCTTCCGGGTTGGACGAAGCCAAGTTGTTGATAGTTGCAACTTGACATGGTCTAACCCGGAAGAAGAAACTGTACATACATCTGACGACCGTGGAAGCCTACGTGAACAACTATAATTATTCTCATTTCTCAGCTAATAATTATAAAGCAAATGTTATAAGCATAATTATAGAGAGCTCATACGTTTATATAAAATACCTGCAATGAGAGATGATATGATGAGGGGCAAGATGAACATTTTGAGGAGGCGCATGAGGATCTCTCCCGGGAAGGAGATGAGCTGAATGGTTCCTTCGGAGAAGTCGGCCAGACGTCCGAGGAAGCCGAGTACCATTCCGAGGACGACCCCGGCAACCGTGAGCGTGAGCAGGACATTTCCTGCCATCCAGTCCCATACTTGCTGCAAACGTCAAAGAGGTTAGGGAAGGAAGTTGGGGGAGCCAAAGTTGGCTTGGAGGTTTGGGAATCTTACGACGGGAACACCTCAACCGGCAAGAGAACAAGTTGTGGTAGGCAATGTTATGCCTTATTTATATAACGAACAAAACTATCAACTGCTATAAGAAAAAACGTAAATAATTTTCCCGTACAAAAATGAATGAAAAAAATAAATACGCCCAAAAAAACAAAAAAAAAAACAAAACAACAACATCAATTTGGTGTTATTTAATTTATTGATGCCATTTTTTGGGCTTAAGATAATAAGTAAACCGTCATTAGGGCGGAAATCGAACACCAAACGAAACGAAAAGTTTATCTAGGCCTATAAAATATCTGTATCAAATTTCAAAAGTAAGAATACAGTAAAAAATGAATGCCATTTTACAAATAAATGTAAAATATTTAAAAAGAAAGAGAAACAATGAAATATACTATCGGAACTAAATACATCTCTTGTAAGTATAAAAATATGATATATTTTAAGCTAACTATAATTACACATAAGTTCCTACGAGTAGATCGTATATTGATCTGCATACGAACATCCGTAGGAGGTGATGTAACTTTGAAAAACCAAAGGATGAAGTAGGTATAGGCCAGTCATAAACTGACTGGAATTAAAGTGAAGAGGTTATGAAAGGAATCCTTCAAAGAAAACTGAACTTAGCCGACACGAGTCTTCTTAATGTAAGTTGTTATTCAGAAAATATCGAAATAGTCTGAGAGAAGCCTTTAGCTGGTCACATTTGTTTCAGCCGCTGGGGAGGGTTGTAGGAGTCAGAATTGGAGGAGGGGTTCTGTAAAAATGGGTAAGAATGGTTCGACTGTTGGATGTGGGAAAATATTAAAACGGAAGGAAGTGAATTATTGAACAAAAGGGATATTAGAGTCTTGGTGATGGGAGGAATTATAAACACAATCGGCAGATGCGATATATACTTGACTCCGGAGGTTGTGGACATACGCTATGTCCTATCCACAGCTTTTATGGTACTAGACAGTATAAAGGATCTTAATGGAGAGTAAATGTTTGCTTGAGATATTGAGCAGACATTTCGGTCTTGCCTTTGTCGGAAGAGACCCAAGACCCATCTCATTGACGCAAGGGGGTAGAAGGTTCATGGATCCTAAGGATTCTAGGATATTAAAAGCCTCATTTTGTAAAGGAACTAATTTTTCTTTCACAATTTATAACAGATGATTATAATCAGTGCGATCTGTGGGATGTATTGTTCTGAAACGCCCTAGAGCAACGTTTTGTTATTATGAATTTTTAATGAGTATCTGGGAAGGGAATTCGGTACTTAGGCGGTTAATTTAGGCTTTAGGTTAGTCTTCCATATTCTTTGTCGAAGGCTAGTGGTAATCCGCGATACAGCATCATAAAGTTCACCAGAGATCTTTAAGTTAATTCAGAGATCTAGAGATCAAGTGTCTCTTTCAAGTGAGATCGTCCAGCTGACTGATGGGGGGAGTGATATCAAGAATATCAAGAAGATGGTTCACGTCAATGTAATAATAGGTGGGAGAAGAAGGACTAATTGAGAGCAGGTTTTGAGATTTAGTTGATCTAGTTGATAGAGCTCGTCCACTGCCGTTCTCAAACCTCATTGCAAGTTTTGGATTCTAGAATCCAGGAGTGAGGAAGCGGGGACCGAAGTCTCCGTGGAACCTAAAAATAGGTATGGTAATTGGCGTTTTGGAGGGAGTTCATTGCAGGAAGTAGATTTGAGGAAAGACAAAATTAATTCTGAAAGCTATAGCAGTGTGTGTGAGTTATTAGGTTATGAATTTTAAGTAGCCAATAATATCTGAGTGCTGTAGAATTAATTTATATTAATGTGAAGTATCATTGTAAATGCATTAGTCATAAAAATGTGGTTATTTATTCATCGGGATAAATTGAAAGTGGGGTCTTTAGAAATAAGATGAGGCTTATAATGATAGGATCAGAAATCAAAAAATCAATTATTTATGGTACTCGAAGCTGTCCATGACGACTATTTTTAATGATAACCTGAGTATGGTCATTAGAGAAAGAACGGGTAGACTTAATGTCGTGAAAAAACTTGGAAGAGAATTTGGTGGTTCTGTGGTTATAACAATGAAGGTGGTTAGTAATAAATATTAACTCACGGGAAACCTCGCTTTAATCTCTTTTATCTTAACAAGTTTAACACGTCTTCAACTACTACAATCAGTTTAGTTAATTCTCTGAGAAAATTACTGTTGTAGTTGAGTAATTCGAGCCTATACTAAGGCCACGATTTGTATGGGTATCAAAACTTCATATATTGTGACTCAATACTTAATATTAATTAATGCATACTTAATATTAATGTATTGGGTTAATGTGGGAGTAAGTTTTATGGGAATTTAAAGATTGCTTTATTTAGACACATGGCGTTTTTTGCGATGAACACGTGTACTATATTATGTGAAAGTTAGAATTACTTATATTACTTATATATAATAATATTTAATTTGCTCCCTTGAGTACAAGACGAAGTTCCCACCAGCAAAGTTTTTTTTTCTGTTGGTATCCAGGGATATCCTCCCATTTTCGGGGGGCCAATATTTAGTAATAGCTCACTAAAGTAACAGACCAGTAAAGTAGCAGTCACTATTAACGAGTTATTTGTTCATCAGTATGAAAACAGATAAAAAAGTTCTTGTTAAACAAAACATGTATTTGTTGGTATGAAATAGTATTAATTAGGAACTAAAAATAAGAGATGTACTGTCTTAGAAAAATAATTATGTTCACTTTAAAGATAATACGTTTCTACCTCAATGGATTCCTGAGAAAAACTATTTATTAGTCTTTGTTTTAATGAATTGTGCTNGTATTGTCGGTTGGTTACAGCTAGTTTACTTTTATAGAAATATACTGATATGTAATCTCTTAATTTATTTACTTATAGGTAGTTAAACGTTAATTTAGACTTGCCTGAAGCTGAAGTTAAGTAAGAACGCGAGGGAAATTCAATAGGATTATTAAGTTCAATGAATGGGGTATTTTATTTTTATTTTCTATTGCGGTTGTATTATTATATTGTTTATTATAACTATAAATTGGGCCCTTTAATGGCTGCATGATGTATTCAGAAAATTCGGACAATAACGATTAATTCAAATCAGTGTTGTTGTTACCTGCTTGATTGAGGCAAATTCCTGAGGTATGTTGATTGTCAAGTGACCGGGAGGCACTCGTGTGTCTTCTTTGTTTTCTTCCTCTGCCTCAGCCACTTCCGTCCTGTATATTACAAACGCATTGTTAAGAAATATATATATATACACACATACATATGTAATAAATACACACACACACACATACATATAAGTACAATGAGAAGATTAGAAGTTTAACATTATATACATGTTAATGTCTAGACGGACCTTGGGGCGCCAGGCTAGCTCAGGGGATCCGTACGGGTCTCGCAATCCTGAAGCCGCGGGTTCAAATCCCGCCCAGGTTAATCTTTTATTTATAATATAGAAGCTTGTCCTGAGCCATGGGTGTTTAAAATAGGGTGGCAACCTGTAGGTAGCCCTTTCCTCCATGACCCTAAGTGGTTGAATGGAAGGCTAACACGCAAAAAAAAAAAAAAAAAAAAAAAATTCTAGACGGCTTGCTCTTTTACTCTCGATATCTTCTAATTGTAGTTATTAATAATCAATGTTCTCTCCCCATGCCTGCTTTCTCCAGTATCATTCAATCTATTTGTTATGCAAAATTTTATGTATTTGAAATTAAATTATTTTTTACAATTAATGCAAGGGAATAGAAAAAAAAATCTTACTAGCTCAGCCGGAACTCAAACCCGGATCTTCTGCTTTTCAGGCTTAAATATACAATTACACACCAAGGCTAACCAGATGATTCATTCTACTCCCCGCACTCTACTGGGAGTCTAAACCCCGAATACATCGTCTTAAGCTCGAAGGAGATAAAATTGTTAATAACTCTCGTTTTTCCTTTTTATATATTTTTTTAAATATTGTATTTATTGTGGTATTTAATCCCACATTAATAAAATAATTTTTTTAAACATAGAAGTTTAATTTATTAAGTTTAGAGTTGTGGTTGTATATTTTTTGTTGATTTTTGTTTAAAATGGTCAATTTAAAAACTTTATGAAAGTTAATTAAGCGATTTTCGAAATGTTTTCGAAAAGAGCTAATTTAACCTATACCATTCACAGCCAGATATCTTCAAAGCTCCTAATTATGTATTAGCCTACAAAGAGGACCCAGACATTTGCAGAAAGGGGTTTAAGACGAAGTTCATGTCAATGGCGGTATAAATTGATCGAAACACATATTACTGTGTCAGTATTTTTGTATAGCTACAAATTAAAAATACAAATTTAATTATTTCAATTTGTCATTTTTTTAATTTGAAGTATTTTATTTAAAGTAATGTCAGTAATATTAATTGGACTTGCCTTAAATAAAAGGAGCAATTTTAAGTCTCCTTCTTTACCTCGTGTATTGCAGCGACATGCCGGAACCTCTATTATCAGAATTGGCCACCTTCGCAGACGATACACTACTTCTTCTGTGCAAACACACGAGAGTACAAAACGCAGTGTACAATCTACAAGAAGCGACCGACTGTCTTACAGCCTGGTTTTACTAATGACGCCTGCCTCTAAACCCTCAGAAAACCGAAGCAAAAAGTTTTAGTCCACGCAGATTCTCCAACAATAACCTTCCAGAACTTCACATTAGCCAGCTTCCGATCCCATGGACTCCTAAGGACCAGGGTGTTAAATATCTTGGATTATACTTTGATACTAAACTGACATGGCAGCTCCATGTAAGAACTAAACTGACACAAGCCCATCACAGACTAACTTTACTTTACCCTCTAATAAACAGGTAATCCCCACTTAAACACTCCCTGAACTCACTACTCTACAAGTCAATACTGACGTACTCCTGCCCTGTCTGGTTCGGCACCAGTAACAAAACCATCAAACGACTGGAAACATTTGAAAACCGCATTCTTCGCATGATACTCAATGCACCCTGGTTCGTAAGGAATCAGCAGATCAGGAGGGAACTGGGAGTTGAGCCCATCTCTTTTCACATCCAGGACCTCACCTACAAACATCATGAACGTCT
>KZ807563.1:374202-403185 GCA_000696205.2 Oncopeltus fasciatus
TGATAATATTAATAATATTATTATTAGAAAAATTGTAGCTCTTGTGGTTGTCCTGAGAGTGCTATATGAGAAACAAACCTTTAAATCTTCGTGGATCCTTCCTTGTAGGCAACAAATTAGATACTTTAATTATATATATATATATGAATGTGTGTATGTGCGAACAGGTAACAGGTTCCGATCTCGCCCATTAACATACTGATTCTTTGCTACTAAACAGTCGTTAAATTCAGAACGTCGAAAAAACTGAGTTGAGTATATATATTTAGCGATCACAATTTCTGCTTATTTATTTTTTTACAATTTTTCTTTAACTATTGCTCTTAAAGAGAAATAATCAATACATTAATAAAGAAATCAGAAGAAGTGGTATATATCTACAAAATCTTTATTATTCCGATACAATCGGAAACCAACATTGCTATTGATTTTCCTAAGTCCAAGACTTTCTTTTAGTACGTATAGGTACGTAATGGAAGGAAATTCGCTTAGTTTAGTCAGCTTCCGCAAAAAGAGGCTAACGCGGAATAATAATATACAGAGATTGAAAAATTAATTGGAATATTTTTCCTTAGAAAACAAATTTTATTGTTCTATTTGTTCTATAGAAACAATTTACATTTTTTTAGTTCGTTAGAAAAAATTATACTCTTGGAATATTATTCCGAAAGATAGTTATAGGATCGGTGATGATGTGAAAATTAAGATTTTTATTTCGTTAAAGCTAATTTATAATTAGTTGAATGTTGAGGAATATACTTCTGCTGTAGACAAAATTAGCTACAAATGTCTTTCTGAGGAAATCAGGAATACTAAAATGTATTCTCAAATTCAAAATGAGAGTTTGTTGACCGTAGATATTATTCTAAGATGATTTTAGTTGGGGTTCGGTCGAGGTAGATCCAAAATAACACAAATTAAAAAAATGTATTTTTTTTAATGAAGGATTATCTGCCAACGTTTCGGCTTACATGAAGCTATATGATAGCCGGTGTCAGGGCTATCATGAAGATGAGAGAGGACGTCCTGTCCCTAAGTTCACATTTCCATGACTCTGAAGATGGCTTACAATGTAAGCCGAAACGTTGGCAGATAATCCTTCATTAAAAAAAATACATTTTTTTAATTTGTGTTTTTTTGGATCTACCTCAACCGAACCCCAACTAAAATCATCTTTGTATTCTCAAATGATTTAGGGGATGAGTGGAAATGTATTGTTACTGCATGGTTCCTCCCATGGGAATATGAAGCTTAGGTTTACGGATGATGTCCGGATCGGATATCCCGGTAGCAGATAAGAAGACTCACCAGTGGGTGTCCTCATTGCTGTCCGGCTTGGCTGAAGTTGACATGTCAGACGCGGGTCATACCGTGCGGGTGTCAGAGGCCGACGGGGGACAACTCATAAATCTCCAGGCACGACAGCCCCGCCACACGTCCTCCAATCAGCTGATTAGCGCACCCCCGCCACCAGCTCTTCCGCTCTCTTCTCCCGTGAGTGGCTCTACCCTTTGCGTCAAAGACAAAAGTCTACAGGAACAGGGTAAATTTGGTAAATTCCCATGTTTCAATATTATGATTATTAATAAGAATTAATAACAAATTTGATCTTATTAAGCTCAAGCTGGAGAAGTTAATTATAGCGAAAAGTAAGATCACTAAGTCTAGCTTTTCGGGAAAGAAGAGTTATTTTTTAAATACCTTCTTTAATATAGATTTCTAGTTAAGGGAAGTTATAGAATATAAACATGAGAAAAAAATATGTTCTAATATGTAGTAGTAGTAGTAGATCGTTGAAGGGCAATCAACTTCTAGGTTATTACGCCCTATAAATGCCCTTTAATATGTTTACTATAAATTAGATAATAAAAGACTGGAATCAGGATTATTTCGACCACTAAAAAAACCTAAANATTAATACCCTTTAATATGTTTACTATAAATTAGTTAATAAAATACAGGAATCAGGATTATTTCGACCACTATAACAACCTAAATTAATGGATTTTTTTATTTATTTAAATATTATTATTATATATTTAATAAATTATAATAAATAAATTATTATTAACTAAAATAATAAATAATATCTCATTCTTTAATTTAGATTTTCCAGGCTATACCTGCTTTTTTAAGAAAGTTTAACAGCCCATCCATTTTAGAGGGGTTGTTCTAATATGTTTTGTCTTCTTACATTTATAATAACAGAGATGTCTTAAATTCCATTTGATCTTCCTCTATTCCCACCTCCTACAAATCCGATTCTAGCCTAAACTGAATTTTTTCAATAGTTATATATTTACCAAATTTTAAATACTCCAAGAGAGTTATTATTCGGTCAATAGGATTAAAAATTTAAAATGATATTCACTCAAGATAGATATTTGGCTTCACTCGAATTCAAGAGCAATCCACTGTTATGCTATATTAGATATGGATGGAGAATACGAGTGCTCTAACATGTCATTTAACTGGGAAGGTCATTTAGTTCAATAAGTTATGTGTTTTTGGTGAGCAATGTACTGTTTTTTTCCCTACTCAACCATTGAAGAACAATGCCTGATCGAATTCACAAATTAGAATGAGGAAGAATGACATGTCTGTCAAGATTAATATTCAAATGTCGTATATACTTCGTAGGTTTTCGACTTCTCTGAATTAGAAAATAAACCCTTAAAATCTTATTTTACATTCAATTAATAATTACTCAATAATGTAATATTAAATACTGATATTCATGAATTAAGGTTGCATTTGCGCCTACTAAACTATTAAAATTTTTCTTACAAGTTGTTATTTAAGACGATTCACCGCATCAAAACAATCAATTTTAACTGGTTTATATGACAAATATTTGATTAACAATTTTAATGCTACTAACAAGAAATTTCGTTTTATTCAAAAATAAGATTAAATATCATTTCACTGATTAATATACAATAATTTGTTATCATTATTTTTAAATTATAATTAAGTTTTAATAGCCATAACGCTCGATAGAGCTAGCTGGACTATTCATAGTTTATGTTATAACAAACTGATTTTCCTCTAAAATGATTTTTTTACCTTTTTATAGTGCGCGTACACTTTTGCTGGTTAATAGTTTAGGGTGAACAATTTTCGGTTTTTCTTAACGGAACTTGGCACGAAGCATTAAAATACAGAAATAAAGGGTTAGTTTATTAATGAACAAAATCGGTTTAATAGGTTTACCAATAACCTTGATCGATATTTATAATAGTTCTTGGGTTGTAGTGAAAGAAATGAAAGAAATATTTCGCCTTTCATTAGTAGATAAATCAATAAATAAAATGAAATAGTAATATTCATCTAATGAAGGTAGGGAATTAACTAAGGCCCTAAGGTAAGGAATTAACTAAGAATGAGGATAGACTCGAGGATGTATTTTTTGCTGTAGTGAAATACATACATAATTTTAATTAAATACAAAAGAAAAAAACATAAATGTAATGCCAAATATTATAATAGTTATTTAGCGGAATCAAGCTACATAGAAAGTAGCGCTAAACACCAGACCACTATCTGAAATAGCAAATTATATTAGTATGCTCTTTCAGAAGTAATTGTTATTGAAAGGAGATTGGAGAGGGTTGTAAAATAATTTCACTGGTGAATTACAAACTAAATCTACTTTATTAAGCAAAATAATGAACTTGATGAATACACACAACCCTTTACTGACAAGGTCATAGTGAGATTGTGAAATCTGTTGATAGATAAATAATAAATAAATAATGATTTATTATATGATGAATGTAGGAATACGTATATAGGAAGGCAGGACAGAGGTTGACAATGTAGAGAATACGTATATAGGAAGGCAGGACAGAGGTTGACAATGTAGGGAATACGTATATAGGAAGTTAGAACGGTGGTAGGCAATTCTAAGTTTGTTTAGAATCGAATCAGAGGGAAAAGACATGTCTCTAAGTTGTGTTGAGAGCTTGTGATGTAGCACATACTGTGAGGACCAGACCTCTAAAGAAGAGGCCACTTGAACCCTAAAGAAGCAGCCACCAGCTCCGAGATGACACATCTCCATTTATAAGAACGAAATCCTATTTTCTAAGCAGTTCGATAAATGCCTAGAAGGTTCTATACAGTAATAAAAACTGCTCGCAAGCAGTTTTCGACTGTCAGATCGCGCAATCTTAGATTATCGGGTTGCAGTAACAGTGACTGTGAGTAGCCAGTGAGTTGATATTTCTTGTAGACAATTAAGTTACTTGTTCTGAGGCCTCTTTGTAAATAAGTACTTTCCTTCATGTCGTAAATAGTTGTAATTCACTTTTGTTTTTATTTATTAGTTAGTTAGGACAGTAGATTGAATAGATATTTGTTATTAGCATGTATAATTATTTATTGTAATGAATCAACCTAAATTTATTTTGATATTAACCCATTGTTCATAACAATTCTTTCCTGTTACTCTGGTTCGAAAAAAACTTCCGTTATGGATATTTCCACACAATATTACTTCAATTCCATAATAATATATAGCATTGAAATTATAGTTATAAAGTAAATTTTGTTAATCAGGAAATTCTCATAGGTACGATAGATAATTAATCTAGTTGAATTTATCTTGAGAATTAAACACTTGATTAAAATAAACAAATATTATTTTTCACTCAATTATTTATTGATTGAATTTATATTGAAATCATATTCGCCTTAGAATGTTTAATTGGCAAATTTATAATTAATTTAATTAAATTAAGGTCAAAATTGTAAGCTAAAGCAGTATACAAGGATAGTGCTGGTTGAATTGATTTTTCATAGTTCCGGCATAATATTGGTTGCAAGATATCTAATGATTTATTAATAGAAAGGATAAAATAGGTTTTTAATTATTGTTTACATATCTTTAACTAATTAATGACTTAGAAAATTTTGTCACAACGTCGAAAAATAAAGTTTAATCACTTAACTATGAATGTTTATTATTTTAAGAGTTCTCCGAAGGTCTTAACCACTCTTTGAGGCAGTATGATTCTCAACTAGAATGTGGTTTTCAATACCTAAACTAGACAAAAACCCATTAACACCTCAACACGTCTTAAACGTCCATTGAGCTAATTTTTAGATTCATTTAGAAATAACTCATGACATTTCATGATTTTCACATCCAAACTTCTCAAGAATCTCCAGAGTATTTTAAAACACCCTTTTTTATTCCTAGTGAGAGAAATTTCTCTCGCGAAGGTTTTAAGCTGAATAGATTCCCTATTGAACTTTCGCATGATAGACTTTCTTTTGGGGCGCCAGGCTAGCTCAGGGGATCCGTACGGGTCTCGCAATCCTGACGCCGCGGGTTCAAATCCCGCCCAGGTCAATCATTTATTTATAATATAGAAGCTTGTCCTGAGCCATGGGTGTTTAAAATGGGGTAGCAACCTGTAGATAGCCCTTTCCTCCATGACCCTAAGTGGTTGAATGGAAGGCTAACACGNTGTAGGGAATACGTATATAGGAAGGCAGGACAGAGGTTGACAATGTAGGGAATACGTATATAGGAAGTTAGAACGGTGGTAGGCAATTCTAAGTTTGTTTAGAATCGAATCAGAGGGAAAAGACATGTCTCTAAGATGTGTTGAGAGCTTGTGAGGAAGCACATACTTTGTGAGGACCAGACCTCTAAAGAAGAGGCCACTTGAACCCTAAAGAAGCAGCCACCTGCTCCGAGATGGCACATCTCCATTTATAAGAACGAAATCCTATTTTCTAAGCAGTTCGATAAATGCCTAGAAGGTTCTATACAGTAATAAAAACTGCTCTCCAGCAGTTTTTGACTGTCAGATCGCGTAATCTTAGATTATCGGGTTGCAGTAACAGTGACTGTGAGATGCCAGTGAGTTGATATTTCTTGTAGACAATTAAGTAACTTGTTCTGAGGCCTCTTTGTAAATAAGCACTTTCCTTCATGTTGTAAATAGTTGTAATTCACTTTTGTTTTTATTTATTAGTTAGTTAGGGCAGTAGATTTAATTGATATTTGTTATTAGCATGTATAATTATTTATTGTAATGAATCAACCTAAATTTATTTTGATATTAAGCCATTGTTCATAACAATTCTTTCCTGTTACTCTGGTTCGAAAAAAACTTCCGTTATGGATATTTCCACACAATATTACTTCAATTCCATAATAATATATAGCATTGAAATTATAGTTATAAAGTAAATTTTGTTAATCAGGAAATTCTCATAGGTACGATAGATAATTAATCTAGTTGAATTTATCTTGAGAATTAAACACTTGATTAAAATAAACAAATATTATTTTTCACTCAATTTTTTATTGATTGAATTTATATTGAAATCATATTCGCCTTAGAATGTTTAATTGGCAAATTTATAATTAATTAAATTAAATTAAGGTCATAATTGTAAGCTAAAGCAGTATACAAGGATAGTGCTGGTTGAATTGATTTTCCATAATTCCGGCATAATATAGGTTGCAAGATATGTAATAATTTATTAATAGAAATGATCAAATAGGTTTTTAATTATTATTTACATATCTTTAACTAATTAATGACATCGAAAATTTTGTCACAACATCGCAAAATAAAGTTTAATCCGAAGGTCTTAACCACTCTTTGAGGCAGTATGATTCTCAACTAGAATGTGGTTTTCAATATATACTAGACTTACTACCAGATTTTTATGTCACCAGCAAAAATCCATTAACACCTCAACACGTCTTTGAGACGTCCATTCAATTTATTTTTAGATTCATTTAGAAAGAACTCATGACATTTCATGCTTTCACGTACTAACTTCTCAAGAATCTCCAGAGTATTTCATAATACCCTTTTTTATTCCTAGTGAGAGCAATTTCCCTCGCGAAGGTTTCAAGCAATGACTCTGTAGAAGCCAAGCAGACTTGATTCCCTATTGAACATTATTACGATAGACTTTCATTTATGAAATATTTGTTGTCGGTTTTTGTGGGGCATAAACTCGGGGTCATGAAACGGCGTCTTTGCTAGACGCAATTCATTCGTGTTGGTCAACGTAATTGTGCAGCAAACTCTTGCAAGAATCGGCTATTCTGGGAGCTTTCCTTCTTTTTTATACTTCTTGCATCATCAGACTTTATTGTTTCATACATTTGTATATCTTCGAAAAAAAAAACAAAGTAAATGTCTAAAAAGATAAGGTAAGTAAAAAGAAACAAGGACGATAGCTTGGAGGCAAGTTTTGTGCAAATCGTTTCTAGATATTTACAACATTGTTTTGGAATTTATTGGCAAAACTTAATCTACCAACTATTGAACACAGACTCTCCACAAGTAAATTACGAATTGAAATTTCATGTAAGAAAACATTCCAATATTTCTATAAGTTAGTATTCAGCAGCTCACTCATTATTTTGCAACCCTCCGAGCTAGAACTAGTCAATCTCTTTTTGATTTTTAACCATCAATAATTTTTTTTTTCTAACTTGGAAATTCTTCTGCTTATTTCCTGGTTTTAAGCGATATGTCAAATATGATTTGAGGCAAGTGAATATACACTGTCAAGAAATCATCAAAGGCCGCCATGTATAAAATATTCTTTGTTTGCTGGTGGCCGTCATATGNGCGTAATAACCTAGAAGTTGATTGCCCTTCAATGATCTACTACTACTACTGCTACCCTTTGAAACAACTGTAAACAATAAACACATTGGCTATAGATATATCGTATTATATGACGTTATTTTTCTTTCCGTTCATAATAAAAAAAAGTTTCTGTGCTAATTGTTGCAGATATTGTATGTGTCTATTCTCGCAGGTACATAACACGAGGGAATATGTATATTCTTATTGGGAGCCGTATGTTACCCTGGCGAGGAAGAAAAGAGACTTTATTAATAGCCGGAGGGCTGGGAGGGCAGACTAACAAGGTTGGCAGACGTGTGAAGGAGGCGGAAGGGTGCAGCCAAGCGACGCGCTCCGAGTCAGGATGTCCTCTTCCACCGTACCGTACGCCCACCGAGGATTGGATTAGCAGCGACATCTAGTCACACACAAATCTATTTCCCTTCCCAGCCGTAGTCGGATCTTCCACTTTCGCAGCAAAGTGAATTTTCCCCGCTCTCTTCCCCCGTTCTTTCCCGGGGCTCAGGACTGTCAACCTCGCATAGACGGAGCAGCATGGGTCTAATTAGTTAGTAGGTTTCGGATACTTGCGGGCAGGTCAGAATTCCCCAGGCGAACCGATGGGGAGACGAAACGAGGTCGCCGCTGTCAAGAAAATGTCAAAAGAAGGGGCGCCGGGTAGTTCTTATAGGGTCCGTTCGGGTCTCACAATTCTGGCGCTGCGGGTTCGAGTCCCGCCCAGGGCAATCTTTTATTTATATTAAAAGCTTGTCCTGAACCATGGTTGTTTAGAAAGGGGTGGGGGGCGNGTTGTCAATAACTAAGCTTGTGGAAAGACATTTTCAATTATAAAGCCCTTCCTTCAGAAGCTGATGTTTCATCTTTATATTATCAAAGCATGAAAAAAAAACCCACACACACACACACACACGCATGCACGCACGCACGCATGCTCGCACACGACCCAGAACTATTGTTGCAAATAAAGGATACTTCTGTTTTAAAATGAGAAAAATCATAATCAAAAGTTTTAGAAATTTAGCCACTGTTTTTCTACCATAGCATAGTTTGTTTTTCAAAGGGGTTAATTACAATTTATTAACATATAAGCAGGTTTTTTTAAAAATTCTCTAATGCATCAAAATATCTACAATAACTATTTACTTATCTGTCATTCTGAATTTTTTGAGAATATATATTTTTACCTGTGAAGTAAGTAAATATCAGATGAGTTCATATTTCAGTTAGCATTTTTGAATGTATTTCTGGAATATCAAAAATTTCTTTCTAATTGATTTTCTGTCTTTTTATGTTTCAATACCATTAATCTACATAGAAGAGAATTGTATGAACTTTTTTTAATTATTAAAATACAGAATTAGAGTTTAGTTACTTTTTATTGACCTAGAGAAAGTATTTTAGTCAATCCAAGTAAAATTTCAAAACAAAAATTAATCTCAGTCATTCAGACAAAAAAAAAAAAAAAAAAAAAAAAAGAAAAAAGAAAGGGGTGGCAAACTGTAGATAGCCCCTCCCTCCATGACCCTAAGTGGTTGCAAAGGAGGCTAACACATAATTAAAAAAAAAAAAAAAAGTCAAAAGACATCACTCTTTGTCAGTTGCTATTCTTTAATAGTGACTTTTCCCACTAAGGAAGTCTGGTCTGACACACTTGCTTGTATTCAATATTTCAGTGGAGTAAAAGCCTGGAACGCAAGAGTTTACAACTTAATTACGGATGACATTTGCTATTAAAAACTCATATTTCCAAATAAAGAATATAAAAAATATATAATAAGAGAAAAAAAGTAGCATACTTTGGTACATGCTAACTTTCCATAAGATTAGATAATTCTCTTTTCTCTGGTAATAATTTATTACCATTCTATTATTACTTGTGATTCATTGCCTTTGCAGTTCTAGTATAGAAAACTTGCAATAATTCAATTTTTCAAATTATTTTTCCATGTATGCACGTAATTTTTTTATTTAATGAGGCTAATACAAATTTTTTAGGAATTGAATTGTATTAAAATACATATTAGCCTTATTAAATTAAATGTTATGTCTTAATACGAAAAAAAACATTGATTACTTAAAATCCATGTGAAAAGCCTTCACTTTGAACAGTACCGCCAATTCTGTGAATATACACAAAAATGTCACATTTCATCAGAAACATGTTGGAAAAACGTCATTCATGTTAGGGAAACAATTGAAAAATTAAGGACAGGAAATCAATTGTATGGCACTTGCTTGAAGGTGTCCTTTGTATTGTAAGCCCTTTGAAGGTTTTAATCCTTACTCTTTACTTTCCATTCATTCCATTAATCCAAATAGGTTTTGCCTCATTCGATTAGATGCGTTCAAGCGGTGTGTACTTTCATCGCAAGATATACATCGCCTTATATATATTTGAAGTTTCGTAAATAAATTTATAAATTTCTTATTAATAGGGTTATTAAAAATATATCTTTATTTGTAAAAATTATCAGGGTATAATTTGTAATCAAATGTCAGGTTTCAGGTTAACCTCAACTGTAATAATGTGTTTCTATGTTTCTTACGAGTTTAATTATTAAATAATAATTTTAATATATNGCGCACACATATACCCATGACACACACTATTATTCTACCTATACACTTTACTGAAATTAGTAAATTATTCAGGCTAAAATTATTTATCAATATTAGGATTAAATCATTAACGGTATCTAAATGTAAAACACGTTTTAAAAGAACGACTGAATAATAAATTAAATTCTAGAACTCAAAAAACTAAAATTTTGATCAGAAAATAATTATAATTACATACAAGGATAACTTTTAAATTTATATTTAAATGAACCGAATATAATTTATCATAATACAATTAAAAAAAAAAAATGAAAAAAAAGAAGGGAAAAAATATATAATACTGAACCTCTGGCCTGAGATTTAGTTAATAAATTTTGATAAAATGACGTATTTGTTAAGATAAATTTATATAAAACAAAAAACCCCACTTTTAACATTTCGAATAATATATTTAAAACGTTGGAAAATGAATAAAATTAGGTACACAAACCATTGCATCTTTCTGTAAATCACCCTAATAATTTGTTATTTTGCTAATTTTATTTTGCTTAATGAGTGATATGCATAATATTTATCTATAATTAAAATTTTTTTGTTAAACTAGAGCAGATAATCAATACATTATTTATTTAATGTAAGGACTAACAAAAATATCAAACTGAATCTCTAGTAGCAACTTAATACTAATTAATTAAAGATTAATTATTTGAAAACTGATAGGTTAGCCTGCATGTTATTGCAAGTATATGTATTTATTGCTGATGTGAAATCAATATTGAATTCACAAAGCATATTTCTTTGTATTGTAATATATCTGACAAGAGAGAAATTTGAAAGTTCTTGTTGTGTTTTCTTGTAGTTCTCTTGGGTGATCACATACATTTTGTTAGTGGTGGTTTAAATATATAAGTAATAGTAATATAATATAAGTATAAATATATAAGTACAAACTTGCATTTCATATCGCTGTGATGTCGATGGGAAGAAATGTATTTTTGTCAATACCCCACTTACCTGTTAGCTGCCAACTTCTCTATCTGTCAACTATGCCACGATTAATTTTCATTTTGATCTGAATTCTTGGCAGAATTCATTCTATGACTTATTGCAGTTCTGGTTGAATATATCCTACAAAACTTTCAGGTATAATTCAACAATTTATTTTGATTTTAATGTATTCGGGCATAATTACCAATTCTTGATTTATATATTAGATGAACTTCCTTCTATTTCTGCCGTGTGATCACTATTGAATTCAATTTATTTTTTGTTAACTCAGACCTGATGTTTATAAAAGAAAAAATATATAAATAATGAAACTAATAGTTTTTAATAATATATTTACGTTTTGAAAGGATTTTCTTTAGGCATATTTGGGTTCATTATAATTGTTAAAACATTTTAATTAAGAAGTTCAAAATCATACAAAAACTTAAATAAGAAATTAGGTCTTTTTCATGTTAATGTTATGTGATTAGATTTTTTTACTAACAATATCACTGAAAGCACAATTTAAACTCACAAAATAGTGATAAATATTAATACCAAGTTTTAGTAGTACTTATTTTGATTAGTTTTTATTTGTTATCTTTGAGTATAATTCACAGGTTGGTGAGTTTAATAAATTTTATTGGTTTCTTATGCTATAGAATACTTTAAAATTTAATTTAACAAATTAAAAAAGAATAAAGTTGAAGTAAAATGTCAACATATCATCTTAGGAATATTATTTTATAAAATATATAATTATCTATTCAGTACAATGCTCAAGTATTTTTATTTAGGATATCTATAATATAACCTAAAAAAATCAACAAATATAAATCTCTTCCATTTAAAATAAAAATCTGTAATATAATACATGCAAAGATCAATGAAGTATTTTCATATACATTCAAAGATACATTTAAATACTATTCTTCATCACATAAATTATATACGTTTAAAATTTCTCTTTTGGTTTTCATGTTTCCATGAAGGATGGATTTATTTACATAAAACCGAAGGGAAACTAAACACTTTCTTCTTTCTTCTTGTTCTGGTCATCATGAGCCCTTTTCATGGTTTCAAAATCACCAAAGCCTCCTCCAAAAGTATCTCCATGAAATCCCATCGAATCCATCTCAGGTCGTCTCTTCTTCATGGTTTCAAAATCTCCAAAGCCTCCTCCAAATGTATCACCATGAAATCCCATTGAATCCATCTCAGGTCGTCTCTTCTTCATGGTTTCAAAGTCACCGAATCCTCCTCCAAACGTGTCGCCGTGGAATCCCATCGAGTCCATTTCAGGTCGTCTCTTCTTCATGGTCTCGAAGTCACCGAATCCTCCTCCAAATGTGTCACCATGGAATCCCATCGAATCCATCTCAGGTCGTCTCTTCTTCATGGTCTCAAAGTCACCGAATCCTCCTCCAAAAGTGTCTCCATGAAATCCCATTGAGTCCATTTCGGGTCTTCGTTTCTTCATGGTTTCAAAATCTCCAAAGCCGCCACCGAATGTATCTCCGTGAAAACCCATAGAGTCCATTTCAGGTCGGCGTTTCTTCATCGTGTCAAAATCGCCGAAGCCACCGCCAAAAGTGTCTCCGTGGAATCCCATGGCGTCCATTTCGGGCCTTCTCTTGAAGAACTCCCTCAGGCCTCTTGTAAGCTGAGCTCTTTTCATAGTTTCGAAATCTCCAAATCCTCCTCCAAATGTATCTCCATGGAAACCCATTGAATCCATCTCAGGCCTACGTTTCTCAAGCCTTCGTCGTCTCATCGTCACAAAGTCTCCGAAACCGGAGTTAAAGGTGTCTCCATGAAATCCTGATGAGCCCATCTCCATGCCTCTTACATAGCGTCCGCCGGCTTTTTTGTCGATTTGAATTTCACCAACATCCCTTTTCTTCCTTGCATCTGGGCGTTTATCATCTTCTTTGGTACTCCTATAACAGAAGAAAAAAATTATTGATTTAAATTTAGCCTGAGAAATTTGTGTCTGATTATAAAAAATACATTTTGTTATTATTTATCTAGGTGTAACAATTTACAACTTTTATGTATATTTTTTACAGTTTAAAAAATGTATTTACTGGCAATAAATAATAAAATTTCCACCTTCAGTAACTTTTTAAAGTAAACTAGTGCTTCAGAAATATATTAATACTTGATCCTATGTGAACTTAGGGACAGGACGTCCTCTCTCATCTTCATGATAGCCCTGAAGATGGCTTACAATGTAAGCNGTAATGGATGGTAAAGGCTACCTGTAGATAACCTCCCTCAGATTAACCTTACAGGCCCCTAGTGTTTGAATTTGGAGGTAAATAAAAAAAAATAAAATAAGGCAATAATTATCCAGTTAATGCATTTTATCAGATTAATTGATATCAATAAAATTTAAATATTTTCTTTTAGAAATAAATATCAGTTTAAATTCTAAAGTTTTCAAATTTAATTGATTTTTGGGCTATATATCGGCATTTATTAATTTATTTATGTTTCAACAATAATTTACAAAATTTCAAGTAATTTGAAACCAAAGAACACAGCTAAGTGATCTTGTTCAGGAGACGTTCTTCTGAATGACTTACTGTCATGAATGAGGTTTCATAAGAATGTGTGTCATACAAGTTTAATGACTGAGCTTTACTCAACATTGTCCTAGGTTAGTCGCCAGCTTACGCCACTGCACACAGCTAGTCACAGAAGATCCAAACGGAGCAACCCAAACCCTTAAGTGTCCTCCTGTCCACTGAAAGTGTAACTTGAAACTATGGTCATAAAAAAATCTACCATTCCACAGAGGAGGTGAAGTCCACCTTGAAGAGTGCCTTCACATATAAACACATTATGCTGGGGGCTTTTAAAACTTTTTTTTTTTTTTTTTAATCACAGAAAATATATTAACTACTCAATTTAACAATGGAATGAATTGTTGACTGCCAAGTTCTATGAAGACAGGTCATGGTAGTTGAACAATTAAAAACTAATTTGTAACCAAAATTGTTTTTATTTTAGCCAACGTTTCGGACTTAATTTTAGGCCTTTATGAGAGAGCATGTGTCTCTCTCCCCATCACCCTACTTGCCCTGATGAAGGCCTGAAATTCAAGCCGAAACGTTGACTAAAATAAAATCTATTTTTGGTTACAAATTAGTTTTTAATTGTTCAACTGCTATAACCGAATTCCCTAAAATACTCTCTTCATAATTAATTTAAAGTTTGTCATCGAATTGCATGTAATTTGAATGAAACTTAAGGCAGCTGGAGCTTAAGATATTTTTGAGATATCTAGAGAATTGATTTCAATGCCACTAATAAATATTAATTCTTTTTAATAATAGATATAGTAATTATTATATGATTTATGGAATATATTGTAGCATATGCTTTATGAATTTAAAATTAAGTTCCACACAACGATAAGCATTTGACTAATAAAATTATGAGTTGATGATAACCTATCGAATGAGTTTGAGGTCCCCCTTCCTAAACAAACTTTTTAACATGCCAATGGAATATATTTTTCAATACTTTTTAATTATTAATGACAAGTAATGTATCGTCCAAATAAGAACTAAGGCTACTGCAGCTATTAAAAAAATAAAAAATAATAATAATAATTGAGACAAGTGTCCGGTTTCATGTGACACATTATAATGAAAATTTATGTTGACTAAAAGAAAAAAAAAATTTTTTTATCTCATTAATAGCTCTGTGTTATTTTCTGAGACTACTCGAGGAAGAAGGATCCGTCTATTTATGTCGAATCTTCTACTTTTTCCTACTATTTCTACTATCTGGATTATCAGGTAGTAGCAGCCACCATTTACAGACCATTCAGAATGCTTGAAGATGCCACGTCTAAGAGAAAGAGAAGAAGACGGCCCAAGCTAAGGTTGTAGAACGGAATATCCTGGGTTCCTGCTTAACAAAGACTGGAATGTGACAGTAGCTTTCACTAGAAATTGCAGATTCCGGAAGCCAATCCGGTGAAGACAACACGTGTGAGTTTTCGTGCCGCATAAATCTATGACCCCATTTCATAAATACATTCAGTTACCTTTTTTTGGGGGGTGGAAAATAATTATTTTGATATGATTATAAGATAGTCTATTTCAAAAGCATTTTTCAGTATTTAATTAAGAACTTTTACAGATTATATCCCCAGGACCTCCCCAGGGCTATTTTCGTTTGAGTCGACGGGGAGGTTTGTAGGGTTTGGAGTTGGAAGAAACGGTCTGTGCTAGTGGATTTAAACTACCTAGTTATAGGACTGTAATACTACCAAGTTTACTGCGGAAAGGGTGAAGCGGGAAGAAATGAGGTTTTAAACAAAAAGGATATTAAGATCGTGGTGAAGAGATGAATCGGATACGTAATAGGGAGCATTTTCAATTATTCTGAGGGTTTTGGATTGAAAGGACTGGATTCTTTGGATGTAATAAAGAACTATGAAAACTATTTAAATTTAGATGAATGCTTTAGGTTTTCTCGACGAAGAGGAGGGGGTAGGGGCGGCTGTGACTGAATTCATAAGCAGATTTTTCTTATCTGTGATAACCGCATGTTTTCCAAGACGGTTTATTTTTTAATCAATGTAGTGTGTCTTTGTACAAGTAAAAAAAAAAAAAAAAACCATTTTGGGAATCATTAGTGTGACCATCACATAAACCCTCTTCCAGCGGATTGCATAATACATTCTGTAGACAAGTAGGCATCCCTGGTGGACTGCAAGCAAAGAAGAGTCCTGTTCCTGTCGGCCGAAGGTTCTAGCGTGGGCAGCAGTTCCTAACAATGGACTTCTTTCCAGCTGATGTAATTGAAGAAGGAGAAGGCGTACAAAAGAGGAACATTAGAGAGATGAGCGGGTAAAACAATAGCGGACTCCTTAAATACGGAAATGCTCTTTCATTTTCTTAAATTTTGTTAATTGTATAATTAACTGTATTAAGCATTTTGTACGTAACAGGAGATTGAGTTTCTTCAAAAAATAATTCTGAAAAATAGGAAGGTATTTTGAAGTAATCTTGTAACCCCTCAGGTGCAGAGAAAAGTAATTTTTTTTTCAGATAGCGGTGGAGCCTTGGACACTCTTTTGGGAGTTCAAACTTGCTAGTGTTGGTAAAATGAAGATGCGTCTAATAAGCAAATAAAAGCTTTCCCATACCATGTGGGCTGTAAATAAACTGGTTAATTTTTTATAGTATTTTCCTCCATGACCCTAAGTGGTTGTATAACAGTTTAAAAAAGTTAAACCTATTTTGGCACGAAAGGACATAATCAGTGTAAAGAAGGAAGTCGCTAGTTGGACACTAGTGTTACGTAAACCAAGCAGATTAACCTTGTTTCGTTAACAATTTAGTTTTAAATTAATTTTCTTAATAATTTAATCTCAGAAAATACGGTTAAACACAAAACAGACACTTAATATTTAGCTGATATTATCTTAAGCTGTAGTTTTTCGTTTGGAAGTGGTTTAAAAGCTTTTTGTTCGTTTTAATTCAAATTGTGATTTTAGGTTTCGTTCGAATTGTCAATGAATAATTTTTATCAGAAAGACAAATGAAGCATGAAGTATTATTCTCTTTAAATGTTGAATTTAATGTGCTTCAAAATACTCATTTATCTTGCTTATAATTTCAGCCCTTATTGAATTATATAATTTTTTTATTCCTGTTTCTTATATTATTGAGATTCCCAACAATTCGCTGCAACTGAGAATTCCACTCCAGTTGCTCCCGTTTAATAGTGTCTCATGCCGTGGATGCGTGAACCATCATTCGTAGTTTTCTTTTCCTTATTTTTTCTTTTTAGAAGGGGGTCGGTCCAGTCTGACTATGATACTAATCATTACTAATAACTGAACTACCCTTGTGGACTGTAGACACCTCATGCAGGTCTGCAGTCTTTGGGTGCCAGATGCCATGCCTCCGCTCCGTAAAATAAGAATGTTTTAATCAAAGGTGGGTGAAATAATTTAAAGTTGGTCAGTAATCTCCACAGTTCATACATATATTACATACATATATACATATATTATTCAAGTTCAACAGTGCTCGATCTCAGGTCAACCCGCGATCATCCCCATTCCACATGCGCCTGTTACCGAAGTTGATCAACCAACATTTGCTTCTGTGGAAGTTACTGACCACATCTCAATTATTTCACCCACCTTTGATTGAGAACCCCCACCAGTCAACTATTGTACAGAAAGGAAAAAAAATGTTTAACGTTCGTGTAAAACAAACATATTTTGTCGTTGTTCGGCACTATTTTGTAGGATAGGCGAACTTAAGTTTAAGCAGAAACCAATGAAGACGGATAATATGATATTATGATAGTTCTATATTCATTGGTGGTGGAAATAACCTTTTAGATTATTTACCGAACTTAAGTTTCATCAAATTTAATGTTTTCAATTTTAAACTTTTATACGAAAGCTCCTTTCGCAGAAATCAGACAAAAAGGAGGGGATTTTAGAAAATCTAACTTCATAATCCTAATATTTTGGTTTTAATAAAAAATAAATCAAAACGTTTTTTTGTCTTATTTTCTATTATTGATGTTTTTTCTCAATATTGTGAACGAAGAAGTTGTTTAATAATAGTAAGGTTAAGTTTTTCTTCTTATGGGTCTGAAAGTACTTTTTACGCCTATTAAACGCGTATATGATTATATATATATCTTGAATGAAACATTAGTGACGGGTTTCTTGTGCACCTATATTTAACACTGATGTCTTTTGCCAACCACATCCATGGTAGATCCATTCAAATATAGCATTAAAACTGAATCAACAAATCGCCCAATTGAATTTTATTGAATGAAATCCTTACTCTGAGAAGCCTTTCCCAGTATTCAATATTTATATTGTGATTATGGCGGGAAATATGAAAGGACATGATAAATACATTTCCATTCGAATATTAATCAATAGAAACGAAATAAATCTGAATGGACCCCGAATTTTAGCCCCTAAAATAATATTATTTTATGTACATATAATTTTCTATAGATTACTCAATACAAGCTTCAGAAATGCCTCTTATCTTACAAAAGCTTTACGCAAATTAAACATATTCACAAATCTAACCATCAAGAGAATTACTGATATAATTTTTATTTTATTCTGCAACCTTCAGATATTTAGAATTGTTTTTTAGGAGTTGTTTTTAGAAAAATTCATACTGTGTGTACTATTTAATTTATAGAGTATAGAGCTGTGCCGTCTCTCCTGGAATGGAACAAAAAAAAAAAAGTGTAAGCTATTTGAACACTGTATGCGTACCATTTGATCCTCTCTTCACAGAATGGATCCTTCTTTTTTGTTAGGGGGGGCAATAAAAAGCTAAAATAGTGATTTTGGTTTGCTATTTTAATACAGAAATACAGAAAATTAGAATATTAGACTATTTTTTTTTTCTACTGCCTCTTTTTATTAGTAAAAGTGTTGTAATACAATTTGCTATAAAATAGCAGTCCGTGTGCTTTGGTGGTTTGAGTGTAATTGGCACACCACCAATAGCGACCCTTTTACCCGTAGGTATGTGGGGGTTATGGTTAGAGTTTGTCTGCGGACGTTGTGCTCTGAGGAGCATTACAAATGAAGTAACCGGTGAGGCATAACCGGCGTTTATATTAGATTCTTTAGCAGTCTGCTGTTTATAATCTTAATACAAATAAATTATTACTATAAGAAGATGTAACTCACATTTCTCGGCAATTTGAGGATGGTCATTTGTAATAATGCTTTGCATTAAATATATGGCTTATTTTTATTGAGTCTTCATTAATGAAATTAATTAAGACTCAATGGAAATAATTAAATAAATATTCTGTTGTGCATAAGAATTTATTTCACAGGTCTATTAGTACTTTTTATTGTGATAGTGCATTCCTTAAAAAGTATTGTTTCACAATTTTACAGTGAGAACAGACTCGGGATATGGAACTTGATGGATGGAAAAACTTTGCAAAAAATAAAAATTTTTTGGAAATGACTTGTCAGTTAGAAGTTCTCCAGCAATTACTGGAAGTGCTGATACTGGATCCGTCTTAAACTCAAATGTTGTCAAACTTCTCGTGTGACACATCTCGATATTTAAAATGTTCTTGCTCCAATAGATGGTGCGGTGGTGTACGAAATTTTTGTACCATTTTCACTTGCATACATATGGAACGAACTTTTAATACGTGTTTATGGGTGGCAATTATACTGGGATTTTAAACGTTTCAGGACCGCTTAGAAAACTGCTTAGATTACGCCGCCCATTTTTTACCAAAAAACCAAATTTGGATTTTGTGCATTGCTTGGCACGTCGTTGAATGAGTTTGCTAATAGAGATTAGGGAAGGATGGCTTTGATGTGGACCGTTTATGTAATGCTAGTATTTTTCATATTTATTTGTTTTGAGAACCAAATTATATTAACTAATTGGCAACAATAACTATTATTGTCTATCACGTTACAATAATAATTGAAATTTATTTACATAATACAGAACTATATTGTATATATTTACTTATGAATCAAATTTGGAGTTATATATATATATNTATATATATATTGGAGGAGATCCTTTTATTTTGAATAAAACAATTTTTGCTTGAGATTTTTTAACCCAATGTTTGAATTTGTTTTTTGTTAGATTACAAAAAGAGATAAATGGAATCTTATCAAATCCTATACTACTCAATTAGTTTTCTGGTACCTTCACCATTTAATTTTTTTTCCTAATTTGACTTATATTTTCAGATTTTGGGAAAGATTGTTATATTTTTTTATTTTAACCAAATTAAGCAGTTAATTTATTTTAAACAGAGTTAGGACATGCTTCTATTTTAGTTATTTATGTCTTTAGTTATTAACTATTACATTGGTACATTTGTTTTACTTTTGAAATGGTTATTTGCAGTTGTAGTTAATAACAACAGATAAATAAAACAATAACATTTGCTTCGCTCTTATTATTTGTTCACTTAATTCATATTTACTACATTCATAAGAATTTACGTACATGATAGTTGTATAATCACTCTTATATAGTTTCTCATTACATATGTTACAATTATTTTTAATAATCTTTTTGAATATAATAATGAGTTCTATATTCATTGGTGGTGGAAATAACCTTTTAGATTATTTAACTTTTTATTTGGTCAAATTGCCGAAGTACAGAATCTCATTTTTATTACAAAATTATTGGGTGCGAAAGCAAGAACTGACTATATTTGTGTGTGTAACATTGAACTACGCCTATTTTGAATTTCTCACAAGTAGAATTGGCGATGAATTGAAGACGAGTTTCGCAAGTACTCAATTTGAATAGCCTGATTGAGTCAGAAAAATCTGACAAAACAAGATTAACATGATTTAGTCTAAACCCCCCAAAAAAATATTTTAAAGGGAAAAGGTTTGAAAAACATAAAACTTGTTCAATCNATAAACTTATAACTTTATAAATCACCACTTCTTTTATTTATTTATAATAATACTTTAATGACTTGAATATATTTACCTCACAATTCTTCCAGAGTACATTCCAGGCCAGATCGGGTAGTAGTCTCCTATTCCCTCGAACATGCCTTCGTGGAATCCTCGAGAATCAATTTCTGAAAATTAAATGAAGTAAAAATTATTCGAAACGTAAAGGAATTTGATTTATGCCTACATTTTATTATACTACCTCTATTTACAACTAAATATCATGATTTTACATTTTTTGTTTGAGATGTCGTGTTTCTGGTTTGAATTCTGCATGAGAAATATTGTTGTATGTGGAATATGCTTATATGAGAGAAATGTCAAGCAAGAGAGAAGGTTGCTAATGAGATCCGTTTGGGTCTCTCAAATCTGCGCTGCGGGTTCATATCCAGCCCTGGGCAAGCTTTTATCGATAAATGAAAGTTTTTCCTGAGCCATGGATGTTTAGAATGGGGTGGCAACCTGAGGATAGCTGCTCTATGGTAATATAGATTACTAGCTGAATAACAAAAAATATTTTATTGGAGCTTGTAACAACAAGTAGTCGGCACCAGTAGTTCGTCAATGACAGACAACGAGGATGGAGGGTAGGGTTCTAGGATAGGAACAATTTGAAAACTAATTTACTTCACTGATTGAACTGGTGTTATAAAATGTTATAGAAAACAGATGTATAATTTAATAGGATAGAATAAGTTTCCAACACATAAAGATTGCATATTAAATGAAATATTTAAGCGCGTTCTTAGGATTGTCGTTCGATCATATTTATATTATATAAACCAAAAAAAGTTCAATAGCTTTTTTATCTAAAACCTCTGATAAGATTGTTAACGACTATTTGGACGAGGGAGAGTTTGAAATTATTGTCTCTGTCATTGTGTTAACATAGAAAATATTATAAAAAGTTATAGAAAAGAAATTAAATGTATGAAAAGTCATATTTAAGCACAAATTTCATTCATTATTAAAAGAATAGTTTTAAAAAAAGGAGGGAGAAGGTTTGTTAAGCCTTTATAAGATTAAAATTTCAAATATACTTCCATTTCTTCTAATTTCAACAAAATGATTCGGGAAGGATCTTTTCTTAAAATTTCTTTCATACGAATAAAAAAGATAATTGTATTTCCTTAAATTTCGTAATAATCTATAAAGCCCTTGGTTTTAGATTAATGGTTGGAAAAAAAAAACAAATATGATGTTTGTCTTGTCATTACTTAGCCTGCTATCAATTACGTTTTAGAGGGAATACAAATATTTTTTCAAATAGGCATCGAATATAAATGGTTAACATAAAAAATAGGAGAGAAGAAAAAAAAAAAAAAATTGGATGGTTTTGGGAGTCATCAACATTAAAACCGTTAATGTCTCAGTTTTTATTCATTTAAAAAATTATATGTGTGATCAAAGAATTTTTTCTTGTAAAATTTTATATTTTTCAATTGGCTTCATCATTTTTTTATTATAATTCTAATTTGTCGTAACCAGACCGAGGATGACAATTTAACTGAAACCGGCAAAAAAAAAAAATAAATAAATAAAAGTNTAGAGCGCGCGGTAATGCACTTCCTTATCTCATTGTGCGCCATTTTTAACTCCCTCTTCATGTTACTCCCATTACGAAACAGTGACCCACTTCTAGTCATTTTCTTATTTCATGTTATGTTGTTTACTATAGTGGTTTAAACTATTAAAAATTCCCTGACATCAGTTGTCAAATGTGTCTCAACAAAAATAATGATTTACGGAGGTTCAAGAAATTGTAGGATTTGCAGATTTTCACATAGTGGTGAAACAGAAACCTCGAACCATTTGAGATCCGTTCCCTTTAATGGAATAGGGAAGTGCTTTCCACAGAGGGAAGAGCTCTGAACGGTCTTCTTTTTTTTCTTTTGGAACAAAAGAAACGGCTGACGATCCGAGGAACGCCGATAATTGTGGTAAGTGGATTTTCAAATTTTTGTTCTGACTTGTTCCGCCAATTGCTTATGGTTCATTATATGTTTTTTTAAAATCATTAAATATAAAAAAATTGTCGGCCATGTAACTAGTTACTACAAATCCAAGTTATTTCATACTAATAGATGGATTCTTTAATTTCTGAAGAGCTCTGAGGAATTAACTTTATCTTTGGAAATTCAATTTAATGTGGGAGCCCGGATCGCCAATGAATTTCAATTATAGTGGTAAATCAGGGGTAAGGATACGCACTTAGTGGATTAAGATCCTATCGGAGCTGAGGTGAGCGGGAGAAGTCTCCCTCGATCATAGGTTGAGAAGGGGTGCTCAACTTGTACGCCACAACTCGCATCCCCTAATTACCCCATCAGCTGTGCTTGTCGCCTGCTTAGCCCTACCTGTCACGTTACATAGGACCCCCCCCACACCATAAATATCAGTCAGATCTCCAGCTTTAGGTCAGATACCAAGGCGATGAATACCAGGTGATTTACAACGTACCAAAGAACTATAGTGTTTTAGTATTTGATGTTTTTTTTGTTGGGGTTCGGTCAATGTAGATCCAAAGTTGGGTAATGAATATGTGATCCTGTTGACACGGAGTCCTCTCTCGCCTTCATGATAGCCTTACAGACATGATAGACAATGTAAGCCAAAATGTTGGCAGATAATTTAAAAAAAAAGTACAAATTTTTTAAAAACTGTATTTTATGGATCTACCTTTACTGATCCCCCCCCAAAAAAACATCTAATAAGAATATCTACGGTAAAAAAAAAAAAAAAAACAACTCTCCATTTATACTATTTTAGATGATTTGTTACTCTTGTTTGAAAGAGGAGAGGGAAAATTAAAAAAAAAAAAAATTCCAGGTCTTTCAATGAAACATCAGAGAGAATAATAATACTAATTCTGCTTCAAAAAAGGTTTTCTTCAAATAGTTGCCTAATTGAATGTTTTAGGGCTAATGAGGTCTCGTCCAAAAACTGTTCCATCTTTTAAATAAAATCTTTAAATGTTTATACACGCAACAGCTTGGATATAAACTATCAGCAGGAGTTGACATAACACTGTATTAATAATATTATAATTGGCTACCATAATAGTTTAAATGCTTATAGTGTACAAAAACATATTTATTCCTATAAAATTAAAAGTAAACCTTTATAATACTNAAAAATACACATTTTTTTTTAAAATTGTATTTTATGGATCTACCTTGACCAAACTCCAACAAAAAAACATCTAATAAGAATATCTACGGTAAAAAAAAAACTCTCCATTTATACTACTTTAGATAATTTGTTACTCTAGTTTGAAAGATTAGGGGGAACCTGAAAAAAAAAAAAGAAAGATTTTATTTCAATCCAACATCAGAGAGAACAATAATAATAATTTTGCTGAAGGTTTTCTTCAAATATTGGCCTAATTAAATGTTTTAGTGCTAATACGGTCTCGTCCAAAAACTGTTCCTTCTTTTAAATAAAATCTATAAAATCTTTAAACATTTATACGTGCATTTACCGTATCTTCTTCCGGGTTGGACCGTGTCAAGTTATTGATAGCTGCCGAGCTTTCGCACATCATGTGATGGCTTCTTCAGGGCTGGATAGAGAATGAGAGCTGTTTTTTAAAATCCAGGTGGTATATAAATACCATGTTTTATACACCAGGTGGTGTACAATCCCGGCGCAGTCCGGTCCTTGGGCGAAGCCTGCCTTCCCATTGGTTGATACTGTGTTCTGGCGGCTGGTCTCTGGAGTAGTGAAGTAGCTGGTCACTGATTGGTTGAATCCTCTTGTCGATTAGCGCTGGTTTCTAGTTCTTGCTGAGTCTGTATCCGTCTTCCCTGTTGATATTTTTCGGATTCTTGGTTATTTCGATGGCTTCTCTGATGGTCCGTCGATAGTAGTTGCTTTCCCAGGCCAGTATTGAAGCGTCTTCGAATTTGATGTGGTGGCTGATGTTGGCGAAGTGTTCTACTAGAGCTGACCTCTCCATGCGTCCGTGTTTGATGTCTTCGATGTGTTCTTTGAGGCGTGTGTTCTTCCGGTTTCACCGATTTAAGAAGTTCCGCAGGAGCAGGGAATCTTGTAAATGGCCCCATCCTTTACATCCTGTACACTGACGATATCCCGTCTCATCCTAACACACAAGCAATGCTTTCTACCGATGCTGACTCACTTAGTGCTATCCCAACTTCCGATATCGTCAGGTACCTAGGCTTTAATCTTGACTCCCGTCTAACATGGAAGACACGTACAAAAATCAAAAGACAGGAACTGAATAGGAGACTTGGACAACTTTACAAGCTACTGAGCCCCAAGTCAACCTTAACTGTGACCAACAAACTTACCATTTATAAGACGTTACTGAGACCTATCTGGACGTATGGAGTCAAACTGTGGGAAAAAAACAACCTGTGTATTGTAAATAGAGATTTAGGACTTCTGCCATTGGGCAGCTTCTCCATCAAGCGAAGTATACGCTAAGTTCTTTCTTAATTTTTTAAAAATTTTTTTATTTTTTTATTTTTACAAGCCTATGATGTAAATCAATGTTTATATACTGAATTTTAAAAAGTCACATTATTTATGCCTTATATTAAATAAACCTTTTAAAAAAACTAATCACACAATTCCATTTCGTAAATAGATGATTTTAGTTGTATACTATGGAAGTCTAAATAAATATAATAAGCAAAACTTTCCTGTTTTGTTCTATCTCGCTTGGTTCGCAATTAACCAAATATTACAAGTTAATTAAAATTGCTATAAATCAACATGTGTGTGGATTTGAAGTTTGAAAATTATTTGTCTGAGCTTATTGTTTTCCTGATTATTAGATACACCAGATGTATATATATATATTTATTTATATANAGCACATTACTAGATACAAAACATGTAGAAAGTAATTCATAATAAAGTTAAAAAAAAAGATATATCATAATTAAGTTTAGTTAGATATAATTTTTTATTATTTAGATAATTTATTTAAGTATCGTAAGACATTAATGCCTACCTAATAATCATTGTTCTATAATTTCTAAGTATAGAATATGCAGAAATAAAATGGTAAGTTTTTTAGTTGTTGTATTTAATCCCACGTTAATTTTATACAATAAATGAAATAAAATGGAATAGAATAAAAAAAATCTTACAACCTCAGCCGGGTCTTGAACCCGGATCTCCTGCTTTCCGGACAGGAATGCCTAGCCTTTACACCACCAAGGTTAGCCAGATAATTCCTTCTACTACGAATATATCGTCTTATGCTCGAAGGATGGTGTAAAGGCTAACATTCTTGCCCGGAAAGCAGGAGATCCGGGTTCGAGTCCCAGCTGAGGTAGTAAGATTTTTTTTATTCTATTCCCATGCATTTGTTGTATAAAATGGTAAGTATTTTAATTTATTACAATTTATTACAAAGCGTGCTGACTTATTTCTCTGTGCCTCTAGTTACATTGTAATTCAAATTTAGCAACCCACTTTTACAAGTGTGCTAATAATATGTATTGAATTATTATTTGAAAAATGAAGTGCAGACCAGTTATGGCTTAGAAATAAAATATTACCTATAAAGCTAACATGTTTTTCCGAAATTCCTCTTCCAATAATACTCATTAGACTTTCTATTTTCCCCACTAATCTCTACAGATTTGTACAAATAATAAAATGGGCGAAAGCCCACACATCCATAAAAGGATGTGTTATGGTCGCTTCAGAAAAGCACACTTTTGTCACTAGGATTTATTTTGGAGGAGGGAGGACGACACAATTAAGACAAGTGTATTCAGTTGGCAGAGGAAGGGGAGTGTAAATGACAGGCGGCCATAGCGTCCTATCGGCAGGAATGACATTTGTCAGGCTCCACTGCCACCTATACTCAAACAACAGGTGTACTTTTACCTTCGAATATACACTCCTACTATTTTCTCTTTTATGCAATGGTAAAAAAAAAAATCACCAACAAAAAAACATCTAATAAGAATATCTACGGTAAAAAAAAAAAAAAAAAACAACTCTCCATTTATACTATTTTAGATGATTTGTTACTCTTGTTTGAAAGAGGAGAGGGAAAATTAAAAAAAAAAAAAATTCCAGGTCTTTCAATGAAACATCAGAGAGAATAATAATACTAATTCTGCTTCAAAAAAGGTTTTCTTCAAATAGTTGCCTAATTGAATGTTTTAGGGCTAATGAGGTCTCGTCCAAAAACTGTTCCATCTTTTAAATAAAATCTTTAAATGTTTATACACGCAACAGCTTGGATATAAACTATCAGCAGGAGTTGACATAACACTGTATTAATAATATTATAATTGGCTACCATAATAGTTTAAATGCTTATAGTGTACAAAAACATATTTATTCCTATAAAATTAAAAGTAAACCTTTATAATACTNTATAACAAGTTTTTGTAAATATTTCGCGAACATCATTCATCTTAAATTAATATCGTATCTGTTCTGTTCTGAAATTGTTTTTCGTGACACTAACAAAAATATTGGTATCCCTGTAAACTATCCCTCTCCCTCATTCGATTTAAAACAAAAATAACTTCGTGTCTTATTTACTTATAAAACTGAAATTTAAAAGTAAATAACGAGAGTCATTTAAAAAGCTTGACAATGTCAGCTCTTTCGAACATAAGACGATATATTGCACTAAAAATTTGATTAATTATGAGGGTGTACATAGTATTTTCTTTGTACTAGGAAACTATGAAATTTATAAGAAAAAAAATGGAGAGAGAATGGAAAAGGAAAATGCATCTAGATAAGATTTATTAGCCTGCCCTCTTTCAGAAAGTTCATTAGAGAGTCAATGACATTATCGTCATCCAATAGAATTTCGTCTAGAGTCCCATTTAAGTTATATTTCTTCCTTGTTTCCTTCAGGCACTCTGTAAATATACATTTGATGGCAAGAAGTTGTCAACAGACCTCACAAATGGGTGAGTAAGTCATGAGTAAGTCTTGAGTGTCCAATTCTTAGTCTGGCAAATACCAATTCTCTTTTACGGTCAGTTCACATGGAACTGGACCATACCCTCGGAGTAGATTTTTAATTTAATTTTCAATTTTTTAATTTANCTGGCTTTGGTCATTAACGCCAGGGAGATATTTTTAGAAACGAGAAGATATTTTCAAAAAGAAGAATATCTTAGCAATAGGTCATGGTGAGGTATAATGTGAATTGTTGATGCGAATATTAATTATGTGGATATTATTTTTTTTTGTGGTATTTAATCCAAAGTAAATTTTACTAATTTTTAGTGCAAGGGGACAGAATAAAAACTCTAGAATTTAATAACTTATCAGACTGGTCCCGGTAGCATAATTGGTATATGCACCGGCCCGGATAGCAGGAGATCCAGGTTCGAGTCCTGGCTGAGACAGTTAGATTTTTTATTCTGTTCCCTTGCACTAAAAATTATCTAAATTTACGTGGGATTAAAGACCACAAAATAAATAATATTTATAAAATTAAAATTAAAATTAAATTAAGAAGAGTCATTTAAACAGCTTGACAATGTCAGCTCCTCCGAGCATAAGCGATATATTCGTCGGCCTCGGAGGTTGGACTCTCGACACTAGTGCGGGGAATTTAATAACTTATCAGACTTGTCCCGGTAGCATAAGTGGTAAATGCACCGGCCCGGATAGCAGGGGATCCAGGTTCGTGTCCTGGCTGGGACAGTTAGATTTTTTATTCTGTTCCCTTGCACTATAAATTAGTAAAATTTACGTGGGATTAAATACCACAAAAAATCATATTTATAAAATTAAAATTTAAAAGTAAACAACGAGAGTCATTTAAACAGCTTGACAATGTCAGCTCCTCCGAGCATAAGACGATATATTGCACTAAAAATTTGATTAATTATGAGGGTGTACATAGTATTTTCTTTGTACTAGTAAACTATGAAATTTATAAGAAAGAAAAATGGAGAGAGAATGGAAAAGGAATGTAATACTGAAAATGCATCTAGATAAGATTTATTAGCCTGCCCTCTTTCAGAAAGTTCATTAGAGAGTCAATGACATTATCGTCATCCAATAGAATTTCGTCTAGAGTCCTATTTAAGTTATATTTCTTCCTCGTTTCTTTATATTTTAGGCACTCTGTAAATATACATTTGATGGCAAGAAGTTGTCCACAGACCTCTCAAATGGGTAAGTAAGTCATGAGTAAGTCTTAGGTGTCCAATTCTTAGTCTGGCTAATACCAATTCTCTCTTACGGTCAGTTCACATGGAACTGGACCATACTCTCGGAGTAGATTTTTAATTTAATTTTCAATTTTTTAATTTAATTTTATCAGGTATATTTAAATAAATTATTACAACAAACTTACCA
>KZ807564.1:23187-41804 GCA_000696205.2 Oncopeltus fasciatus
TAGAATCACGACCTATATTAGGCAAAAAATTCTAATTTTAGCACATAAATTATTTTTTAACTATGATGGGCGAAGGGCAGTTTTAGTGACTCAAAATATTGAAATTTTTAGATGATACAGATTTCTTATGCAAAATATCAAAATAATTATTATATATTAATAGTATTCGATATAATTAAACTATTGAATTTAAATCATTGTAAAATCTAGCTTTCAAACTTTTTCAGGCGGTTCATTAGTTTGATTATTGGATGTATCACTAACATGCAGTTTTCTTTTTCTATCAAATAAAGTATTTTTAAATATTTTAAAAACAAACAATTTGAAAAAATAACACTTATACTTTGGATATTTCAGAGGAATACATTTTATTTAAAAAATGCTGCCGTTGCATCCAAGCTCCCAAAAATTTAATTAAAGCTTGTCAATAAGTAAGAATCTATGTCAACTTACAATACCTAAAAGAAATATCACCCATACTAATTCAGGAGATCACAGAAGAAATCAATACAAATAATGTCTGAGGAAACAAAAAAAAAAAGTTCATGTTCCTTTAGCCGGTTGTTTTTTTCATTAATTAATAAGCGTTTTCTAGTGAGGTGACATTGACTAGATAAACTTTAGTATTTGCTTAAAACGAACCACATGCATATGATAAAATTAACCACTTACATTACAGCTTGGTGGGTATCCAATGAGGTGACAATATATTTTAGGTGACTGTCTTTGATACTAATTTTTTTTTTTTTTTCTAGGACCTTAGCCATTAGACTGTTAAGAGGAAGCATTTGGCATCTTTGAATCTTAACTAAAAGAAAATCCAGAGTAAATATTTGGCATCTTTGAATCTTAACTATTCGAAAATCCATAGTAAATATTTGGCATCTTTGAATCTTAAATATTAGAAAATCCAGAGTAAATATTTGGCATCTTTGAATCTTAACTATTAGAAAATTCAGGGAAGTATTTGCCATCTCTATAGGAGGACATAGGAGGAATATTAGATATTATTAATTACTAAATAAGATAATTTATAAAAAGTGAATATTGGACTAGTCCAATTCTAATCTAGAAATCCAAGAATGTTTTACTTTTTTCGCCAAAAACATTAATTATGTTGAGAAAACTGCTCATTTTGAAATGATAAATAAAATAAATACCTTAATTTTAATAATTATATTAGTCGTGGTATGCAATCACGCGTTAAGCAGGAGACCCGGGATTGAGTCCCGGCTGAGGTAGCAAGATTTTTTAATTCCAACTCTCTTGCATTTCTTGTATAAATACTTTAATAAGGTTAATAAGGTTTTTAATTTGTTAAGGACTTTTAAATAAGCCTAATAACCATGATGCGTCTCCTGGAATGTCTAAAATTTAACGCACAAAACTTGTTTGGCACTCAAAAAATAAAGGAGGGCAGCGAAAGTAGAGTTAGAGACTTCTCTAATGACACACAAAGAGTAAACATCTTTTGCCCATTGTGTTTCATTTATATCATTTCTGTAAAATTTAAATTAAAAACATTAATCTAAAAAGCAAAATAAAGCCTCAAAGTTAAATTGCACGCATAAAAATTGTAAGAATAATTGTTTTTATTGCAAGTAGGACAAGGCCTCGGCAGTTCATGGCCTTGTGAGAGTCTTTTCTTACATAGTGGGCGTATCTGTTGAGGTTCAAATATTTCTAATGATTATATGTGTGTGTGAGTATATATACATATATATGTATAAAACAAGTGGGATAGAGAGTACAGGGAAAACATAAAAAGAAAAAATCACAAATAGCAAAAATTTTGGGTATTTTCCATTTCAAACAATCTCACATTCTAAAAAGGTCGTTCTAAAATGAGTTAATTGAACAAATTTTATGGGGAAAACAAAATGCTGAATTTTAGGACAATTCCGTACCGATTAGGCAAATTTTTAGTGATTTATTAAAACTCATTCTTAATTATGTTAACTTTTAAAAAATATGGTTGAAGGTTTGTTGGCCGTCGAGTATTATGCCGGAGAAATAAGTTTGGGTTTCTGCCAGGACCAGAAAAATATAATACTTCAAAATTGTTGGGTAATTATTTTAGCTTTGCACTCTGAGATGTGACCATAAACCTCCCTCAGAACAATAATGAAATAATTGCCCAACAATTTTGAAGTATCATATTTTTCTTATCCTGGCAGAAACTCTGACTAATTTCTCCAGTTTAAGAAACTATTATATAATTTCATACTTGTGTTCTTTAAAAGTTGTTTGACAATATCAGTCAAATTAATTTCAGGGCCACCTTTGGAGAACCTGTAGGACTACTCTCTGGCATTGACCGCCAAATGTGTCTGTGGCTTCCTGCTGGTAGTATGGCCCGGGTTTGCGAGCTCCTGGTAAGCCGGAACCTCCAGGCTTTTATCTCGATGTATGGCTTCGCTCTTTAGACCTTGTCTGAGATTTCTCTTTACTCCATTCAAACCACTGCCCTGAGGTCATTCCATCAGTCGCCTGCCTTTCCTCACTCCATTCTTAAGGAATTGATCAATCATTCATAGTTGAGCGTCCTCTCAATTATCAGAAGAGACTGGTGAGGGTTNATTTTGAAGTAATAATTAAATGAGAAATAGATATAAATTTTTTTGTGGTATTTACTCCCACGTAAATTTTAAAAATTTTTAGTGCAAAGGAACAGAATAAAAAATATAACTGTCCCAGCCAGGACTCGAACCTGGATCTGCTGCTTTCTGTTTGCGCTACCGAGACAAGTCTGATAAGTTATTATATTCCCTGCACTGGTATCGAGAGTCTAACCTCCGAGGCAGGAAATCCTCGGGTAATTATTTTATTTTATTATTGCCAACGTTTCGATTTAACTTGTATGTCATCATCAGGGCTTAAATATAATACACACTATTACACTTCTAAAAATTATAGATTGGAAAGTGCAGACAATGATGAGGTATGTTATGGAGACAGAAAATTATATGCGGACTAAAATCAGGAGCTAACTATATAAATATGAAAATATAAACTTCGTTATATATATAAATATTCGTACCCATAATGAGGTATGGAGCTTTATCCGAGGGAGGTTCGTGATCACATCTCAGACTAGATAGCTAATATTAGAGACAACCGATGGCAGGAAGTGGGAAGGGGTAAGTCGGCGAACTTCAAAGGTAGGTAACAACTATGGAATGGCCGACGTCAGAGATTATTATACAGAAAATATAGCAATAAGCATATCATTAATAGCGGTAGGATTGAGATTAATGTGCAAACATTCTGAAATGAGTCTTTTCTTAAGGAGAGGCTCAGAGGCAAACACAGTAGCTTGATTGAAAGTAGATGTGTGGTTATTGCTCATAACATGAAGGAAGAGAGCCGAAGAATTTCAAGTTAAGTCAAAACGTTGGCAATAATAAAATAATATACCTACTCAATAATTTTTATTCTTCTTATTCTGGCCGAAACCCTCATTACTTCTCACACACAATACTCGAGGGCCAACCAATCTCCAACCATATTTATATTATATTTATCCTTCTCACATAAAACTATTTGGTAGTTTTCTCTAATGCTCATGAACGAAATTCAGTAGTTGGAAATTCAATGATTTATATTTAGTTAGAAATTAAGAACCATATTTTCATTATAAAATATTATTATCTTAATCGTATCTTTTAAACTAAATGAATATGTTATATTCATATATTTAAAATATCTTTGTATTTCTCTCACATCATCCGAATTTACGTTCCCATTAATCATATTTTGGACCATATTTGATAAATGACGATAATTCTTTAACAGAAGCGTTATTTAAACCGATTAAACAACTTTTAAGCTAAAGAAAGAAAATTAAATTATAAATAATATAGCATGTGGTTAGATTTTTGGCACGCCTTAAAAAAAAAATTATTCTTTTGTTAACAGTTGTTTGTGGGAATCGTCTCTATTCTTATTTGTAATTACATTACAAAGAATATTTATATAATGCATTAAAATTTACATATTACATCTGCTTTACATGTAAATAAGTGTATTAAATAGCATAAACACACACACACACACACACACACACACACACACACACGCACGCACGCACGCGCGCACACGCACACATACACACACACACACACACACACATATATATATTATATATATGTACCTACATTTTTAAACTGCGTAAAGTATTTGTGTCTCATAGCTCAGGAGTAGTTTAGCATATACATATCTTTCAAAAATCAAATTATATATTATTGATTTTTTTATAATAATCGGAATTACGGAATATTTTAAGCAATTTACTTATCGAAAATTTATTTACTGGAAATTTAACTGTCATAGGAGTCAAGTTATCGTACAAATTTCATAATGAATAGGATGGTACTTCTAGGGGGGATTCAAATAAATTTTTAAAAAAAGACCATTTTATCAAAGTAATATTTGAAAGGACTTTAAATGTTTAAATCCTATTTAATACTTAATAATACTTTTAGAGCGTTCTCTAAGCTTGTTAAATCCCATTCGACTTTTTCAAAAATAGACTCAGTTTATTTATATATTTAAAAGAAGAAATATGACGGTGTCCTAAAAAATTCTTGTAATTTTAAGGCATCTCTGGAAAATAATTTCACAGTCGTTGAAGAAACTCGTGAAATTACTAAATATGAAGGGGAAGGTGTCCTTGACCAGAATTCAGCGCGGCATTGGTTTGAAAAATTTAGCAGTGGAGACATGATGTTGCAAAGAGAGAATGGCTCAGGGCGACCATTAATGGATATGGATGAGGTTCTGCAGGAAGCTGTCGAGTGAAACGATCCATCCACAAGTACTCTTCAACTTATAAGGGAATGTAGTGCATCGAAAGATACTGTTAGTCGCCATGGGGAAGGTGTCCTTGACCAGAATTCAGCGCGGCATTGGTTTGAAAAATTTAGCAGTGGAGACATGATGTTGCAAAGAGAGAATGGCTCAGGGCGACCATTAATGGATATGGATGAGGTTCTGCAGGAAGCTGTCGAGTGAAACGATCCATCCACAAGTACTCTTCAACTTATAAGGGAATGTAGTGCATCGAAAGATACTGTTAGTCGCCATGGGGAAGGTGAAAAAGAGCAGAATTCTCTCACTAACTCATACTCGTCAGCAATCAGCTAAGAGGTTAGAAATTTATGTAAATTTATTTTTAAAAAAGCTCCTATGTGGAACCGGAAGATGTCACATATGATAAACAGTGGGTAAACTATCGAAATCTGAATTATTGGCAATGGCTAGATCACGGTCAATCTGGGAGGGGGCATTTGACAAAAAAAAAAAAAAAAAATCCATGCATTGCGTTTCTTGGAATTTTGAAGATGTTATTCATGATAAATTTGTTTCTAATGAATGCTCTATCAATTCTGAACTTACTGCGGACAACTGGAAAGATTTTACGCGAAGTTGTCTAAGCATTACATCCTGCCTTGATCAACCGAAGTTTTTTTTCCAACAAGATATTGCTCGTCCTCACATTTCTTATATAGCCAAAGAAAAATGTAAAGAACTTCATGGCTACGAACTTCTGTCTCACCCACCTAATGGTTCAAACCTCGCATCATTGGACTACTACTTCCATCCATGGCCCATTTTCTTTAAGGTAAACAACTTGATAGTTTTGTAAAAGTTGAAATTGTGTTCCAGGAGTTCATCACAAGAAATGGTATCTGCGTGGAATCAAGCAGATGTCTAATGACGGTAGATAACAATGGACTATACTCTGAGAATTAATTGTATTTTATACCAAAGATTTAATAATACAAACATCTGTTCCAAAGCCGTCATTTTTTTAATAAATATTTTAAACAAGTCAAGACCTAGCACTCCATTGATAAAGCAAGTACTGTATCAAATTCGAAGAATGGTTGTGGGTTTGAAGTTTATAATTAACTAAACCAAATTTACTTATGTAAGGAAATTTTTCGCATCGCTAGAGGATTCACCTGGCATATACTAATAAAAATATCTACCAATATTTAAATCGAAATTGAATTGATCAGCAAATCAGTAAAATTAGAGCATTTTCATGTTTTTACTAATTTTATGCTAAACCCCACCTTCTAATATTTTTTGACCGCAGAGGTGTCTGCGTTAAATTAGGATAAAAAATGAAGAAAACTGAAACCTATAAATAGGCTTAATAAATTACATAGATAGGACAAAATGCCATACGTTTAAGTCGGCAGATATCTTCTTTAATCACCCAAATTTTAAACTGAAAAGGCAAACCAATAATGAAAAACCTTGTACGATAAATGTTGCAAAGCTAGAATCACGACCTATATTGTCTCACTGAAATAGACAGTTTGCCAATAAACATATCAAATATTTTGAATCGCAAAACACACACACACACACACACACACACACACACACACACACACACACATATATATATATATATATATATATATATGTTGTTTCTCTTTTTTACCTATTTTACATGAATTTTTATTTTTTATTGTTTTCTTATTTCCTTTATTTTTTATTACTATTATTATTTCGTTATTTAAAATGATTGAATTGCAAAAAATGTGATGTATAAACATAAAAGCATTCTCTTACATACAATATAAACTAAAATTACATTCTAATAAAGATTCTTTTTGTTTCTTAAAGGATTAATATATTTTTTAATAGATTTTGATGAATTCTTAAGAGTTAAGACTGTATTTGGAGGATCCCCAAGCGTGCAGAAGTAGTTTAATCCTAAGCAGTCAACTGCAATGTGACTATATACATATGACTATAAAGTTGAGTATAAACCCCGAGAGGTATGACACGACACGAATGCATGAATGCACTTTCAAGGGGTTGCGGTAGTTTGACAAGGAGTGCTTTTTTATGCATGTTCCATTGACGCTCTTTGCTAAATTGAAGGGGCCAGGCTGGCTTGAATGCACTAGCAAATTGAGCAATACTGAAAAAAAATTAATGTTCATTTATTGGCCAGAATGTCATTTTCAACTTATGACTTTTTATTTGCTCTTTCACAAAGTTTTTCCACTATACACCATTCTTCGGATGCAAAGTGTGCATTTGCGTAATGATGAGGAGTCAACTGCTTGGAAAAATGCGGATCTGGACTCACGTAGCACTTAGTGAATGTGTAATGCAGAAAAGCTTTTGGTAAAAATAATTATTTGTAAATGCATATAAAATATATCGATAAATAAATATTGTTTGTTGGTATGTGATACGCTTAAATTCACATCAAACATTGTAATTGATCTTTCATTTCTGTTTCAATAATGTTGCATATTATAAATATAAAATTATAAATAATCTGAATGTGGCCCATACAGTTGTCCAATATCAGTAGGCCTCTCATAACTTTCTTATAACACTTTAACATAAACTATAAAGTGTATAAAATTCCAGATATGGGGTTTGCTGCCCAGAGCTCATTAATCTGCCCAGTATTGTACATGTAGTTTCTATTAAAGTTTAGGGCAGCTCAGAGGGGCCTTCAGATATTGGGCACACTGTTCACTATAGCCATTCTTCCCGCTAAAGAAAGCGCTCATAGACAAATACAGCATTGAACATGAAATGCAGAGGCTAGAGAATTCGATTCAGAATCAAAGAAAGACTTCTTAGCAGCTAAGGTTGACGGGAGTAACGGAACCGAGCAGAGATTAGTAACGTCAGAGGGCGGAGAGAGTCTAATGCGCATGAAGGGAGAGAAACTCCAGACTCCTGTGCAGCTAAAAAGCCCAGGTCAGCCAGGAAGTAACTTACAGGAATCCTTCCTAAGACTCCCTTTCAGGAAGTTCACATCCCAGGGGAGGCCTCCCCCAAATAAGACTCCCTGCCATGTTCATGGCGATCAGTATCGGTTACTAGGCAACTATGTACATTTATTCCTGGATTTTTTTTTATCAAGGTATCAGCTATCTATCAAGACACCAAATGGACTACCTGCCAAAGACGACCTTGATCCTAGATATTTAAAAGCAAATGGCGAATTCATTATGATTCCTTGAATAAAACCACACATAGAGAGATTGAAGTTGACAGAAGAATTTCAGGCAGAACCAGAAAGATTGGATGCCGATACCTTGATAAAACAATCCAGGATAAAGTGGTTATAACTGCCTAGTAACCAATACTAATCATCATGTACATAGCACTCCTTAAATAAGTTAGAAAAAAAAAAAGATTGCATTTGTACGGATTATTCGGAATTTTAGTGGAATATAATTATGAATGAGTATGAATATAATTATTTAGATACTGATATTAGTTGTGGTACTTAATCCAACGTTAATTTTATACAATAAATGCAAGGGAATTGAATAAAAATATCTTACTACCTCAGCCGGTTTTCGAACCCCGTAATGTATAAGATTAACGTAGGATTAAATACCACAACTAATATTAGTATTTAAATAAAGAAATATAAGAAGGAAAAAAAAAAGAAAAAGAAAAAAAGAGAGTCTAACAAATAGCCGACAATATTAGCTCCTTCGAGCATAAGACGATATATTCGTCTTAGTCGGGGGTTTAGACTCGGTGTAAAGTGTGGGAATAGAAGAAATTATCTAGCAAGCATACTTGCCCTGAAAGCAGGTTCGAGTCCCCGCTGAGGTAGTAAGATTTTTTTATTCTATCCCCCTGCATTTATTGTATATAATTATTTAGAGTTTGCCTGCATATTTTCAATAATAGAACAGAATAAAATAGAAATTATTGCAAAAGATAATAATTTTTATTATTAGTGTTTTCGGACTAATAAGTCCGGGGTGATCAAGACCTAAAAATAGGCCCTGTTTCTCAATACAATCGAAATAGTTTGTTATTCCACAACAAAATTTGGAGTATATGCTCTCATATTTAAAAAAACCTACAAATTCAGATTTTAGCTATTGAAACAACAAATGGGGCGGCGCCAGGGCAGCTCAGGGGATCCGTATGGGTCTCGCATATATTTATAGATAGAAGTTTGTGCTGAGTCATGGGTGTTTAGAATGGGGTGGTAACCTCTAGATAGCCCCTCTCTCCATCAGGGGTAAGTGGTTGAAAGGGAGGCTAACACTTTAAATAAATAAAAACAGAAAATAAATATATGTACATTTGACATGGCTCATTGAACTAATATTATTACATATTTCACAATATGGACAGCTACCTGTACAATTGGATTTTTTGTTACACAGTAACATATTCCTATCCATAGATAGATGGGAATATGGAATACGACAGGCAGGCTAAAGGACTTAAATAATAAATAAAAAAACAGTTAAAATATTGGAATTTGGCCAGTCAATGAACATATTTTGCTGTACAAATATTCAGACAAATCGACAAATATTTCAATGTAATAAATGAACGTTAAGAATAGGATTCTGCCAATTAAGATGCATATTTTTAGTTTATTCCAAGTTTTAAACAATGTATTAAGATTTTACATTCTACATGTGTACAGATCTCTCGATTCTGATTTCACTCCAATAATTCATTTATAACCTATAATTTATTTCAATATATTCTATAATTTATTTATTTTTTATGCTTAACAGGTAATTGCAAATATTTTAATACTAAGAGGTGCAAAGTGGTTATTCAATTTTTATACATGTATGATATATACATTTAAATTAAATTACTTATTTTAGGAGTTCTAAGACGAAGAAAAAAATTAAATTTAATTAAAAATAAATAAAAATGTTAGCTGTTATAAGCTGAGGGAAAAATCCGTTATGAAACAGCCCCATTAATTCTTTAATTTTGTTTAATTCGCCCTGCAAAGTAATGCTGCTAAATAAATACTGTCATAAATATCATATATGTACTATCAGTAATATATATTTGAGCAAGATTTTAAAATTTTCTGTTAAAATCCTTCTATAAGGTATCCTCTCTCTGATTTAAAGCATATTTAATGTGATCAATAGCTGAATTTACCTGTAAATCGTTTGCAAAAGTATAAGTATATTAACACGCCCCCTCCCCATCACTCACTCAATTAGCATCAAAAATAGTTTCACAGAGCATTAAAACATTATGATATGATAGAAACTCAAATTCTATTTGTTATGATCTTATCAAACCGCCGTACTTTTCCGTTTCCAGGTCAAAGACAAAGCAAGGCATTCATTACCTTCAAGAGGGAGTAATGCTCAAACATTCCATTGGTACACTACAGCTTTTCCTGGTGAGAAACCCACATCGCTGGCTTATCATTGAATATATCAACTAGTGAGAGTCGAGGATACAAACCCGGTTTGGGCTGAGCCAGGATTCGAACCCAGGTCATTTCCATGCCAGTCACGCACCCTAATCACTACATAACGGGAGTATGTAATCATTAATTAATTAGATTAAAAAGTGTTTTTTTATACTTAAACATTTACATAATTGAATCCAACCAAAATAAACTAATTAAAAGGAAATAAGTAAAATTCAAAACGTACAATACTGACTTCCACAGCCTTTGCATACCGATCAGACATGTTTGATGATCTTGGTAAATTTTAAGTATAGATCAATTCAATAAAAATTGTACAAAATTGCAGTAATGAGTAATATATCTAATTGACATCTTCTGGTCATGGGTTATCAAGCATTGATATAAGTAGCTTTTCAGACATTGTCTAAAAAGCAATTGTCTGTCGACTACCTCGATGGGGAAGTCACAAGAAAACTCTATGCCATAGGTGCCGACCTGGAAATAAATTAAGTCTTTCTCGCGAGCCGTGAGAATTGACAATAGCGAAATATTCTCAAAGAGAAGGAGTGGGGTTTCAAATGGAAACTATATACATATTATATCTATATAATCTTTTAATGAAGTATTTTATCTATTTGATCTCAGGAACAGATAATTTCTAAATTGCTTCGAAAAAAAAAAATTTTTTTTTACTTAAAGGGTTATTTTCACTACCAATGAATATAGAACTATCATACCTAGACGTATAATAGAAGGTATGATAGTTCTTTTTTACTTGTTTGAATAGCAAAAATATTGGTTCTGGTATACATAAAACTATGTCACGATATTATTTAAATTAGCATAAAATGTGCCCACGACTTAAAGATAATCCAACTTTAATTACACTCATAAAACCACATGGAACAACTTAATGAACTGGGTACAGTCTCTTATTAAAATACGTCACTCCTAATTATTGTTTTTTTTTTATCACATACCTATTTATTTTTTAAGTAAATTAATATTTTTTCTGATTTTTTATTTTAAAAAATCAATCACGCAACAGGCCATATAAGCCCAAGGGGGAGTCCCATGGATCATTACAGACAGAAGCACAGAAAGAAAGAAAAATACTGTGCGCTGTGACATTTGAAGCTGGGACCTTTGGCTGATCTCTGGGGACCCCATAGGGGGTAGGTCGCTCACATTGCGTCACAAGCTATGAAGTAAGAAATTCGCTTAAATCTCAGAGATTCAGGGTCAGAAGACCCTTGGAGTGTAGGCTGCTTCTAGACATCAGAAGCTATGAGGTAGGAAATTCGCTAAAATCTCAGAGATTCAGGGTCAGAAGACCCTTGGAGTGTAGGCTGCTTCTAGACATCAGAAGCGAGGAGGTAAGAAATTCATTCCTATGACGTCATCAGCAATGAGGTAGACATGGAGATTTGGTGGAAACCTTATGCTCGAGATTTTTTCTGGAGGGTTACTTTTAAACTATTTTCCCTTAAATTTAAATTTAAGCAAGTAAAAACAACTCTGGACCATTAATATTTAATAATTAATATAAGAGCCTCATTTATTCGAGTAAAGATGTGAGTGAAAGCCAAGACAATGTTACATGAGAGTAGAAAGTGGTCCCTCTCACTTCAATACATTCGATTGTATAAAACTTTTCTTTAGCTGCACATAAATAATTCAGGAGGGCCAAAACTATGAAGGAGGTCCTAACTAATTCTTTAGAATCTTAATGTATCCAATGTTGAAGTATAAAACAGTAAATTTTTTCACTCATAAATAATTATAAATGATTTTTTTTACAAAGTGGAAATGATTTATAGAATGCTCAGAATAATCTTATTCCCAAGAAAATAACAAATAAACTAAACGGTGATATAGAATTTTTCAGACAATTAAAATCATACTTACACAGTTTTATGAGAGAAAGTAATTCTAAAAAACCAGTTTGCCAACGGCAATTACGTTATTTTTGGCTCGTGAGGAGGTGCACTTCATAAAGTTTTTGGATAACATCTTTCACAGACTGAATTGGTTCGTTTGATATGTCTATTGCCACAAAAGTGTCTTAAGCACACCTAACTAATCCGAAACAAAGTATTCACGCTCACATACCGGGCAGTTTTGTGAGAAATGTGAATTTCGATTGAAATAAATTGAACATTCAGGCTACTAGTCACGACTAAAAACATTGAGGACCGAAGTCACGAAAAGCCCGAGCTATCATCGATTTATCCTGTTTCTCGAGATCTGCGTGCTTTAACACGTTAACTGGGAAAAGTCAATTTTGACAGGCCCTTCATTGCCGTGCGATAATACATCAAAAGGTATTGTTATTGTATCGCGAATTGTATTGTATTCTTGAAGCTGAAGTAGAACTCAAAATGTTTATATTATCTATATATTCCCTACTGCCGAGTAGATTTCATAAAAAAACATAAATACAAACTATTTGCTATGAGTAAGTAGTATTGTTCTTCTGAGAAGGTTATGTGAGAAAATAATTCTATTATTTGTATAGACAGCTTTAATGTATGTCGTGTTCCAAAATGATTCTACAGCACCTTCGATTAGAATCAGATGGCTAATTGATATAAGCTTTCTGCCGACAAGAAGAATAAATTTAAATAACGTGATAGCTCCTTTTAGACGAATCTTCGTTTGTTTCATGTAGAAAAAGGCTGTCTGTAGATTAAGTCATACTTGCTTAACTTCAGAAATATTTTCAAATTATGAAAACGTTTTCCTATTGACAATTATTGAGATTTCAGCCAAAGTGGTCACAAAGCTGTTTTTTTCGTAAATTTGGTCAGACAATTATAAGTGTTGAATAGAGTTTCCACAGATCAGGGCCGAGAGTTTAAAATTGTTGGTCCTTCCTCTGAGTTGCATAAAAATTGGGTCTTGGCACCACCCCAGATAACACCTGGGACAAAAACTGGCGACTCTTCAGGCATCTGTTTGAGGTCCTTCTCTCAACATCTTCAAATTGACGACCCCAGAAGGTCTCGGGAGCAAATATGGGAACGATCAAACCTAATGTCCGGTCTCTGACGTGGTTATTAGTGGGAGTGATGAAGTGGAGATAATAGTAATATCCGCGTCATCACCCAGGGGCGAACTGGTCGACATTATATACACATTGATCAACATATATATATATTGCGTTCTAATCAGTGAAATTATTTAATTACGAGTAAATGTTTATCAGTAATGGAATGGAAGTCAAGAAAGTAGTTTTTTGCATATTTAAGAAATTTAAAAATCTTCTTAGTCGAAGGCTATCCCATTTCGTTTTTGTAAGTTTAGATTTTTGGATTAATTTGTTGGTTTGTTTTATCATTTTATCGGCGTCTTTACGTAATTGATTTTCTATACATTTATTTGATGACTTAAAGGTTTATTTCAGCCCAGCACTAAGGTAAGTGGGTAATAAACCCAGGAGGTTTATTTATTCCAGCAATAAAATTATTTACCTTTTATTCCTTAGCTTCATGAAAGGCTGCTTTAATAAAACGTGACATAGATATCTTAATGACGATAGCCCTAGACTAAAATTTTGGGATTTGTTAAAATGTTAATACTTTCTCTTTAAAAAAAAAAAAAATTCAGGATTTTAAAGGGAGCGTTGAATAAAACCTAAATATTCTGCATTACGAAATAAAATTTGCTTTTCACATGCATTTTTTTCCACGAAGTTTCGACAAGATAAAATTGTTCCTTAAGTCGAAATCTATCAAAATTTTTCGTGATATAACGCACAAACACACATGTGAGCATGCAAATAAACACATAAATATACACCTATTATAAACAATAATCTCCTGATAATTTCAACAAAAAAAAATCTTTCTCTTTAATTTTACTCCCCTTGTAATTCTTTAGGGCCATTTATTAAAGGAAAGAATGTGTGTTACACTGAGGAGCAATTTAATACTCAATTTCTTTTGAGTTAGATTTTTTAGCTGTTTTCTATAGAATTAGGCATTCTGGTTTCAAAACTGTTTTTAGTTTTCTTCTACCACGTCGGTTACGTGGTAGAAGAAAACTAAATATTTATTTTAGTTTAATAAGCATACATAGAATATTTATTTTATTCTATTCCCTCGCATTAATTGTTTAAAATTTACATGATATAATAAACCACAACTAAATTAATATTTATAAATGAAAATAAAAAGTAAATAACGAGAGTCGATAAATAGCTAGACATTGTAAGCTCCTTCGAGCATAAGACGATGTGTTCGTCTTTCTCGCGGGTTAGGCTCTCGCTAGTGTGTTGGGAATTTAATAAGTTACCTAGCCCGTCCCGGTGGTGTAATGGAAACATACCTGCCTGGAAAGCAGGAGATCCGGGTTCGAGTCCTGGCTGGGACTGATAGATTTTTTTATTCTATTCCCTCGCATTAATTGTTTAATGGTTTACGTGGGATAATAAACCACAACTAAATGAATATTCATAAATAAAAATTATTGATATCTTTCGTAAACTTCAAATTAAGTAAAACTAGAAAAGTAATGTATATTAGCTTGAATAGGTGTAATGATAACAACTAGTGACCATCTATACCTCATTATTTTGCACTTTCGCTTTCGTTGTAAAAAAAACAAAAAAAAAAAAAAAAACTGATTTGCATGTAATTAAGAATTGAATAGAGTGAAATATGTTAAAGAAAATTAGTTACCAGCATGAGGTAATAACTCACTTTGTTGGGATTCTGAAACGTGACTAAAATAGAAACCAGAACCGCGAATTCACTTTCTCGAGAAATTTTGGAAAGTACATTCTTGAATTGGGTTAGCAAGGTTTTTAAAAATTTAAATTCAAGTTTGGAACAAGCACTTTTTTTTTCTTCACTGCCCTTGGTAAGAAAAATTAAACAGATAAGATTTATGGCTTCCGCAGTTACTTTATTCCAACTCATCGTGTTCTCTGCTAAACATTCCAGTATAAAAGTGTAAAAGCCAATGTCCAATACTTTCAATGTCCAGGAAACTAAAAATTCAAGTTGACATTGTTCACATTTTATTTCTTAACTGCAGCATTGGATGATGGGACTAATATTTCAAGTTCAATAAAAAAGTTTTTTCGCTGCAGTGGGCTTAATATTTAGTTTAGAGCAATGAAACTTAACACAGATGTATATATATATTTTTTAAATAGCGAAATTAACCAATTTAGAGTTCATTTGTACATAATTACACCTGAACACTATATTATAATTTAGATGCATGGAAACGTCAATTACTTTTCAAATGGAGAGTTTTTTTGACCGAAGATATTATTATTAGATTTTTTTTTTTTTTTGGATCATCCTTGACCGAACCCTAACAAAAAAAAACCATCTAATATCAATTACTTTTCTTTATTTTTTAATAAAATATGGCAAATCGCTAATAAATGATAAAAAAAAATGAGTTTGTTATTGAGAAAAATAAGAACAAGAGAAGTTGGGGTTTACAAATGGAGAGTTTTTTGACCGTAGGTATTATTATTAGATGATTTTTGTTGGGGTTCGGTCAAGGAGATCCAAAAAAATACAAATTAAAAAAAAAAGTGTATTTAAAAAAAATTATCTGTCGACGTTTCGGCTTACATTGTAAGCAATCTTCAGGGCTACCATGAAGACGAGAAATGTGAACTAAGGGACAGGACGTCCTCTCTTGTCTTCATGATAGCCCTGAAGATGGCCGAAACGTCCACAGATAATTTTTTATAAAATACACTTTTTTTTTTAAATTTGTATTTTTTTGGATTTACCTTGACTGAACCCCAACAAAAATATTCTTGTAGGGGTTTATATAATTTTGAATGTTAAAACAAAAATATATATTTACTAAATTGCTGAGGAATTCAATTAGTCTACAAAATTCCTGCGTGACGGACTTTTTTATCAAGACTTTGACAAATTTTTAAAGAATAGGCCTAAATCTAGACTAACACTTTTGAAGAGAGCAAATTGACTTGGGTTTTTGCTTTCGCGAGTAAGAAATGTATTGATGACTTGGCGACTGGATTATTGAGGATCTGCGCCTGAAAACCAATAAATCTGCTACAAGACGAATATATTGATTATGGATTATTGACACATAATATTGTCAAAGAACGCCTTCAAAGCACATATTACAGTGACTAATAAACAATTAAACAATATTAACTTGTAAGCTAATTACGATTTTTCAGCCAAAATTAAATTAAGGAGTTAAATGGAAGAAGAAAATAAATTCGTGGATTATTGATGAGGGTTATTTGGAAAAATTGCAGTAATGCCTTGTATATAGTTTTGGTGCTTTTTAATTTTCAAATTATTTTCTGTACTGGTCTCACTGGCCCATTTTTTATCTGAACTGAAAACATTTCAGAAATACAGGCTAAACAGTCTCTTCTGTACTAAAATTGAATATGGAAATAGTTGTTTTTCTCTACACGCTGAATAAATTACTGGTTGCACGTGTTGAGCCTGCGTTCTTCACATTAGGCATGTGCAAGCCAAATGTATTTTGAAATTTTAAATTTTTTTTTGGTTCTTGTCGCTTTAACGCAAAGAAAACACCGCATTAAAAATTTGTCCCGATTACAATACTTTCCTTACCCTCGTTACCAACGGCAGTAAAAGAAAAATGAAAAGGGGAATGGACTTGTCTCTTCAAACCTGTAGAAGCTGGTTAATCGTGTATTTCCGATGAGAGATACAATAATTTAGACGAATAAAATTCGGCTTTTGTACTTCTCAAATTGGAATAATTCTGAGTAAACGGATCTATGTTCATATGGCTAATGTGTACAGATATCGCTTAAAATGGTGAAATGCCAGTCTAAAGAGTCATGAGCACTTTGGAGTACAAGATATTTTTAGAGATTTAACATTTTTTCTGTCATGAAGAAAACAATATAATTTTTCTTGTTTCAAAACGTATCATTCCTATTGAAATTTGGTAAATTTCCATTGAAATAATTTATTTAATTAATNGGAGTGTAGGCTGCTTCTAGACATCAGAAGCGAGGAGGTAAGAAATTCATTCCTATGACGTCATCAGCAATGAGGTAGACATGGAGATTTGGTGGAAACCTTATGCTCGAGATTTTTTCTGGAGGGTTACTTTTAAACTATTTTCCCTTAAATTTAAATTTAAGCAAGTAAAAACAACTCTGGACCATTAATATTTAATAATTAATATAAGAGCCTCATTTATTCGAGTAAAGATGTGAGTGAAAGCCAAGACAATGTTACATGAGAGTAGAAAGTGGTCCCTCTCACTTCAATACATTCGATTGTATAAAACTTTTCTTTAGCTGCACATAAATAATTCAGGAGGGCCAAAACTATGAAGGAGGTCCTAACTAATTCTTTAGAATCTTAATGTATCCAATGTTGAAGTATAAAACAGTAAATTTTTTCACTCATAAATAATTATAAATAAAATTATGTTCGCATTTTCACCATTAGATTTTGATATGTTAAGTCTTTTTACTCCCAAAATCACCTTCAGGCCTCTCACGTCTAGCCCTTTGGGTTCGATAGCCAATCTGGCCAAACTTTTATATAAGTAAAAGCCTGCTCAGTTCCATGGGTGTTATGAATAGAGTAGCAACCAATAGGCAAATAGCCTCTCCCTCTATGACCATAACTGGTAAAAGGGTTAGAAAAAAAAAACTCTCTCACTTTAAAATATAAGGAGCCAAATTCGATATTTTAGGTTTCATATTGCAAATAGTTGACGTCATTTCTTTTTGGTTGAACTCGAAAGAGTTTTAAAGGGGAGAAGATATATAATCTTAATACGTATCTTCCTCGTCATTTGGGTTTATAACAGCCAATTGAAAGCAAGTTTACAAGTAAAATAAAATAAAATACGAGTAAAATGTAGTTTTCTACCGTTTTTCTTTCATTTGGTTTTTGCGAAAAACTCTTGTTATGGGAGGAATTTACTACGGTAAGTGTTACTACGGTGGGTGAGCTCTTCCTCCTGGACAGTGTCTTAAGCAAACTTTACCTTTAATGCTCTTGCAGATTCATTCAAAATCTCTTCAGCTTGTAAATTAAGTTTCGTTATATACTTTTAATTTATATTAATTCTTAATGAAACATGATAATTTGTTTAGTTTACGAAGCTTATGCGTATCTTATTCCTACTAGATGGTAAAAAATAATGTCCAGATAAAAATTCATGTTTTTCAATTTATATTTATATACTGGCTAAACTAGATCGCCCATATGACATTTTGTTTTATTTACAGTGGGAGGGAGGGTGGAGATAGAAGGGGAATGAGACCAGTGAACTTATAACCGAAATGGTAATGTTCGTGCATTTGTAACTGTCAGGTAATTAAGGCTATGAGGATCGAGTTTCATAAAGATAAATTCTTGATATTTCATCAAACTCAGGTAGGCTGATAATACCATTTTTGATCATGGACGGGGGG
>KZ807564.1:50668-60988 GCA_000696205.2 Oncopeltus fasciatus
AATGAAGAAGACTCATCAAATTCAAGATTTCGAAGGAATCCTTATTAATACTTTACAATACTCAATAACCCATTAGAGTATTCTCTAAGCTTGTTAAATCTCAATAGACTTTAAAAAAAAAAAAAATCTAAGCTTAGTCATTAGTATCAAGGAAGATACATGAGAGAATCCTATGAAATTCTTGTAATTTTAAAGCATTACTGGAATAAAATTTCACAGCCACCAAAGCATTTGTGAAATCATTTATATGAAAACGTGTGTGTGTGAACATAAACCCTGCTTATATGACATTTTAACCGAAGAATGTTACCTTAGAAAATGTGTTTACGAGATTTAAACAGCTTGACAATGTCAGCTCCTCCGAGCATAAGACGACACTAGTGCGGGGAATTTAATAACTTATCAGACTTGTCTCGGTAGCATAAATGGAAAATGCACCGGCCCGGATAGCAGGAGATCCAGATTTAAGTTCGATTTTTTATTCATTCTGTGGGATTAAATACCACAAAAAAATATTTATTTAATTGATTTCAACTTTTGGGAATCGCTATAGTGGCTGTTCTCTCCCCTAAGTCATTTAATTTTTTTTATACTGACAAAAAAATGGACAATTATTGACAAATTACAAGTAAATTAATTCCCTAAATAATGTACTAAATAGAAATTTAAACTGTAAACATATATCTTCTGATATTTTAATCTAAAATCAATTTTATGCCGGGATAACGACGTGTAACAATTCCCTTCATACTATAGTTGAAGGATCTCAAAATATTAGCGTCAAGTGGAGGCGAAGAGATATTCCATACAATCCATACAAAAAATTGTGACATCGTTTTCAAGAAGCCGCTTGGCCCACAATAAGCCAGATAGGAATCAATACCACACAGTTGCTGACAATTGGGTGTAGCCCATTGAGCTGGGTGACTTATTACAGAATGGGCGGATGAGGTGGATGGAAGAATGCAAGGCTTTGTTAGATTCCTAGGAAGAGCATCGAAGGGTACGTCAGAACTCTACTCAGCTTTCTGGGACAATGGAGTTGAGTTATTTCCTATCTGATAATGTGAGAAATAATTTAAATATATATTTATATACTGAATATGTATTTATGAAGCTATAAAGAATCCCTCCAGACCAGTCATAGAACTCAAATGAAATAAAATAGAATTGTAAATATTTATTTGGTTGTGGTTAATTATCCCAAGAAAATTTTAACGGAAGCATTCCGGCCCGGCAAGCAGGAGATCTAGGTTCGAGTCCTGGCAGGGACAGATAGATTTTTGTTCTATTCTCTCTCATTAATTGTCTAAAATAGAATTGATTTTTCGGAGTCAATTATGTTGCATTTGTTCTAATCAGGGCTAAAATAATTATTAGTTATGATAATAATCTCAATAGATGGTTTAATGTTATTTATCTCTTGTATTTCTTATTCAGTGAAGCTATTAAAAGGTTAAGTTCCAAAGAATATTCAATTTTCAAAAAAAGTTTTGTTTCTACTCTGTCCGACATTCTTGAAAATGGATTTCCTGAGGACGTATGCGTAGTTTTGCGAAGAATGTTAATTTGAACCAGTTTTTTGTTAATTAATAGGAAACGAATCGACGGAAATAATATTAGAATACATATTTAATTACAAAATGTTTTTATTTAACAGAATGTAATAAATAAAAGTTTATAAAAAAAATAAACTTGGAANATTATAATAAAATTAAAATTTAAAAGTAAATTACGAGATTTAAACAGCTTGACAATGTCAGCTCCTCCGAGCATAAGACGACACTAGTGCGGGGAATTTAATAACTTATCAGACTTGTCTCGGTAGCATAAATGGAAAATGCACCGGCCCGGATAGCAGGAGATCCAGATTTAAGTTCGATTTTTTATTCATTCTGTGGGATTAAATACCACAAAAAAATATTTATTTAATTGATTTCAACTTTTGGGAATCGCTATAGTGGCTGTTCTCTCCCCTAAGTCATTTAATTTTTTTTATACTGACAAAAAAATGGACAATTATTGACAAATTACAAGTAAATTAATTCCCTAAATAATGTACTAAATAGAAATTTAAACTGTAAACATATATCTTCTGATATTTTAATCTAAAATCAATTTTATGCCGGGATAACGACGTGTAACAATTCCCTTCATACTATAGTTGAAGGATCTCAAAATATTAGCGTCAAGTGGAGGCGAAGAGATATTCCATACAATCCATACAAAAAATTGTGACATCGTTTTCAAGAAGCCGCTTGGCCCACAATAAGCCAGATAGGAATCAATACCACACAGTTGCTGACAATTGGGTGTAGCCCATTGAGCTGGGTGACTTATTACAGAATGGGCGGATGAGGTGGATGGAAGAATGCAAGGCTTTGTTAGATTCCTAGGAAGAGCATCGAAGGGTACGTCAGAACTAATAGGGAGCATTTAAAATTATTCTCAGGATTTTGGATTGAAAGGACTGGATTCTTTGGATATTGGAAGGCTTGGCGAAACCCCAGATTTCTACTCCGCAAGTCCAGATTGGTCGTAATAAGTTTCTTTTCCGCGGTTGGAAATTAACTTGAACGCATTGTGCTTCATTGATTTTTATTCTCCATTTGCCACACCATTGTTTGATTTTCGAGATGATTTTCTAGGTTTTTAGAAGCGATTTTAGGATCGGGATGGGAGGATAGTGTAGCTTTGCCGTCCGAAAATAGAGCTAAGATTGTACTTGGATGGGTAGGGATGTTAGCAGTGTACAGGATAAATAGGATAGGTCCAAGCACACTACCTTGAGGATCTCTCGCTTCCACTTGGCAGAAATCGGAGTAATCTAATCCTTGCCGAACCCTTACAAACACATTTAAATTTATTTGAAATCTTTAATAGCTTTGCTAATTGTCAATTAATGTACTTCAATACATAAAATTTATCTCATCATATTATTAATTTCGGAGATAATCAAAGAATATACATATTATTGTGTTTCAATCATAGTTTTTGAAGAAGCATAGAAAAACATTTTATTGTATAAATTCATAAAGAATATTTGCGCAACTCAATTCCATTGGAATTCAAAAGCATACTGCNATATATATATAAAAAAAGCCTTGGTCTTAGGTGTAATTTGCTTCAATTAACTACTCCCAAAATAGTGACATTATTTAAGTCTAATGAATTCTTCTATGCTGATCCTATGAAAATATAAATTAAAGAATATGCAGGAGTCGTTTTGATTCGCGTAAAATGACAGAAGAGAGAGTAAAATTAGTAGGAGTATCCTCTTTATTTTTTTTAGGGGACATACTGGACTCTGACAAATGCCAGTCAGTCCAGTGAAAATAATAACTAAAAGTAAACTATTAATAGCTTTTGTTATTTTTGTCTTGAGTTCGGGACATTAAAAGGCTGGAAGGAAGTCTTATCAAAAATTAATGGAGATATTTGTCTTGAGGATGAAAATATTTTTTTGTTTTTAATGGCATATTAAAACTTTATGTATAGAGTTTTAATAAAAAGTTTAACCTTGACAAAAGCATCTTTTATTTGAGGAGTGATGGTTTGTTAAATACAAGAAAATTAAACAAAAAAAATTTTAATATTATCATACCTTCTATTATCCGTCCTCATTGGTTTCTGCAAATCATCTTCTGTTGGCGAGCGCTTTCGGACATTGTCCATCTTCGAGGCCGAATACATGCGTTCACTGTCACTGTCTGTATTCAACTGCCTGAAGGGCATCAGGGGATCATTTTAATATTCCTGAGGATACACATTTTATTTTAATGTTAGGGATCTCATTACATTACTATGTCATTATAAAATTAAAATTGGCTGAAATCTCCAGCAGTTCTACAAAGATTTGGAGCAGACCACTGTTAAAGCAATATAGAGTAACCGAAGCATATTGATAACGGTAGGCCTCAATGCAAGAACGGGTAACGACCACATTAGGGCACGTGGAGTGATGGGCCCGCATGGAGGAGAGCTTATTAAGAATGAAAGTGTGCAGTGCTTGATAGAGTTTTGCATTGGAAATGATTTGCTAATGTGAAACTCTTTCTTCCCCAATAAGATAATGCATTAAATTATCTTCTACGCCGACGTAAATATCATAGAATACTCTTTCTATAGCCTCGCAGTTATGACGTCACCACCAAGAGGTCCTTCGCGGAAGGTTATAAAAGGGGACGGGAGCACAGAAGGTAAAGTCGATGAGTCCATAAGAGCATTGAAAAAATTGAAGGACCGGCAAAAGAGAGCAGAATTGGCAAAGGCGCCAACCAAGAACCTTATGCGAACGCTAGCCTAGATGTCATATAGCGCTATATAAAGAGATGGATCCCAAGTATGTGGCTTAAAGAGGATTGGGTATCCAAGGGCAAGAGAACTTCATGGGCAAGTGAAGAGCTGAAGACGGAGAACAATGCAAAGAAGATGACATGGAAAAACTAATCTCAAAACAAAAATTCAGAAAAATGGCAGGTATATGCGGTGGTACGTGACAGGACAATGAAAGCAAAGAGAAGAGCGAAACACAAGTCTTGGAATGAATGTAGGGAGAAGAAGAAACAGCGGGTATCTAAGTACCATATATGGAAGAAGATAAAAGAGGTTGGGTTAGAGCTATATCAAGAATGAAGTCGGAATAAGCACCGAGAAGAAATAATAGAGTGACATAATTCTTCATTAATAGAAACCAGATCAAGCGAGGGATAAACCTGGAATATGATGATTCTAAACAAATGAAAGTACAAAAGTTAATGTCATTATACTCATCTCAACAAGAAAAGATCCCAGGTGGAAAGCTTCACCCACCCCCTTATATGCCTGTCACTCGTAGTATATGCATTTTAAAATGAGAGTTTGTTAACCGTAGATATTATTCTAAGATGATTTTATACTGTCATTTTGGAGGATAGGTTAAAACCACTACCAGATCACTGTTCATAGAAGAAAGAGAAGGATTCAGATCAGAGCAACAAACTCAAGAAAATAATCTAAAGGGTTATTATTATTTCTACCACCAATGAATATATAACTCTCATACCTTATATTCTCCGTCTTCATTGGTTGGAGATGGTGTACAGAAACCAATGAAGACGGAGAATATAAGGTATGAGAACTCAAGAAAACATCTTACTCGGTATAATGTCCTCCAAAAACACTTGGACAAAGATGGAAGTATGTTACTTGCCTTCAGTGCTAAAAAGGTCCCAAGATGCTTAGTGAACGTTATTAAATCAATTTATCGAGGCCCAAAAGAAGTATTAGGCTGAACGGGCAGAAATCCGACTGCTTTCGGGGGTCAAGAAAGGTGATAGTATAAGCCCCTTACGATTTCTACTGTATATGTAGGAAGTGGCTGCCATCTAAAAATGTCCCAAGATGCTTAGTGAACGTTATTAAATTAATTTATCGAGGCCCAAAAGAAGTATTAGGCTGAACGGGCAGAAGTCTGACTGCTTTCAGGGGTCAAGAAAGGTGATAGTATAAGCCCCTTGCGATTTCTACTTTATATGTAGGAAGTTGCTGCTATCTAAAAATGTCCCAAGATGCTTAGTGAACGTTATTAAATCAATTTATCGAGGCCCAAAAGAAGTATTAGGCTGAACGGGCAGAAGTCTGACTGCTTTCAGGGGTCAAGAAAGGTGATAGTATAAGCCCCTTGCGATTTCTACTTTATATGTAGGAAGTTGCTGCTATCTAAAAATGTCCCAAGATGCTTAGTGAACGTTATTAAATCAATTTATCGAGGCCCAAAAGAAGTATTAGGCTGAACGGGCAGAAGTCTGACTGCTTTCAGGGGTCAAGAAAGGTGATAGTATAAGCCCCTTGCGATTTCTACTTTATATGTAGGAAGTTGCTGCTATCTAAAAATGTCCCAAGATGCTTAGTGAACGTTATTAAATCAATTTATCGAGGCCCAAAAGAAGTATTAGGCTGAACGGGCAGAAGTCTGACTGCTTTCAGGGGTCAAGAAAGGTGATAGTATAAGCCCCTTGCGATTTCTACTTTATATGTAGGAAGTTGCTGCTATCTAAAAATGTCCCAAGATGCTTAGTGAACGTTATTAAATCAATTTATCGAGGCCCAAAAGAAGTATTAGGCTGAACGGGCAGAAGTCTGACTGCTTTCAGGGGTCAAGAAAGGTGATAGTATAAGCCCCTTGCGATTTCTACTTTATATGTAGGAAGTTGCTGCTATCTAAAAATGTCCCAAGATGCTTAGTGAACGTTATTAAATCAATTTATCGAGGCCCAAAAGAAGTATTAGGCTGAACGGGCAGAAGTCTGACTGCTTTCAGGGGTCAAGAAAGGTGATAGTATAAGCCCCTTGCGATTTCTACTTTATATGTAGGAAGTTGCTGCTATCTAAAAATGTCCCAAGATGCTTAGTGAACGTTATTAAATCAATTTATCGAGGCCCAAAAGAAGTATTAGGCTGAACGGGCAGAAGTCTGACTGCTTTCAGGGGTCAAGAAAGGTGATAGTATAAGCCCCTTGCGATTTCTACTTTATATGTAGGAAGTTGCTGCTATCTAAAAATGTCCCAAGATGCTTAGTGAACGTTATTAAATCAATTTATCGAGGCCCAAAAGAAGTATTAGGCTGAACGGGCAGAAGTCTGACTGCTTTCAGGGGTCAAGAAAGGTGATAGTATAAGCCCCTTGCGATTTCTACTTTATATGTAGGAAGTTGCTGCTATCTAAAAATGTCCCAAGATGCTTAGTGAACGTTATTAAATCAATTTATCGAGGCCCAAAAGAAGTATTAGGCTGAACGGGCAGAAGTCTGACTGCTTTCAGGGGTCAAGAAAGGTGATAGTATAANACAATTAATGAGAGGGAATAGAATATAAAAAACTATCTGTCCCAGCCAGGAATCGAACCTGGATTTTATATTCTATTCCCTCTCATTAATTGTTTAAAATTTACGTGGGATAAAATACCACAACCAAATTAAATATTTATAAAGAAAACAGTTTAGTTCTGCACTCTGAGGTGTGACCATGAACCTCTCTCGGAGACCTCTTCAGACATCACTATCGCCCAAATGATGACTTACAAGTTAAGTCGAAACGTCGGCAATAACAAAAAAATTGCTCAATAATTTCGAATATTTCATTCTTCTGATCCTGGACAAAACCCTTACTAATTTCTCCAGTATAATACTCGACGGCCAACTAACCTCCAACTATGTTAATAGAGGACCATATTAATGTAGGGAAAAATAGGTTAGGGATAAAAAAAATATTATACTATAATATTTTAATTAACATATTATATTGTATGTAAATGAAAATTTACATACAACTACTTTGCTGTTTAAAAATGTGGGAATCGGGTAAATGGGTGAAAAAGAGTAAGTAAAATTTTATTCTATCATCTAACTTACATAGATTGTAAGCAGCAAAGATAAGATAATAAGAATGAAGGAAAAAGAAAATAGATGAGAAAAATAACTCAGATATAAAAGAGGAAATTATTGCAGATAGGACCAAATAAGACTACTAGCTTCTTTTTGGAATGATATTAGAATCAGAAATCGAAAGAACGGGTATATCTTATCGAGTGAAAATGTGACGTGAACCAAGAACACTTCTCCTACACTCTTTGGTTTAAGCATGCGGGAGGTTTCAAGCTAGTTCTAGGTATAGATGTCGCTAGAAGGATAGCATTGGCCGCATTTCAAGTATTGGCGTAGAGATTACGCCAGACACATTTGTCTGGATGGAGCCATCCACATTTTTCGTATCCTTTACATTATATATAGAAGAAATGTAATCCGAAGTCCCCTTAAAGAAGACAAGCTTTCTGTGACCTGGCATGGCGGAGAACGCCGGTGAAAGTGGGAATTCTGTGAGAATCCGGCCGATCTCTTCCTCCCCGTCCCCGATCGACTGAATTAAGTAACACCCACCCCCGTTACCGCTACTCCTTTCTGTCTGAGAGAGAATTCCAGCAGGAACCCGCCCCACCCCTCAGTGACTTTCAGTACCGCCCTTTCGGCTGCTCCCGACTTTCTTCAAAGGAGTCAACTTATTCAAATACGTTCAATGATATTGAATCCCTTTTTAAATATAAATTTTCATAAATATTTGATTGNATTTATATTTAAAAAGGGATTCAATATCATTGAACGTATTTGAATAAGTTGACTCCTTTGAAGAAAGTCGGGAGCAGCCGAAAGGGCGGTACTGAAAGTCACTGAGGGGTGGGGCGGGTTCCTGCTGGAATTCTCTCTCAGACAGAAAGGAGTAGCGGTAACGGGGGTGGGTGTTACTTAATTCAGTCGATCGGGGACGGGGAGGAAGAGATCGGCCGGATTCTCACAGAATTCCCACTTTCACCGGCGTTCTCCGCCATGCCAGGTCACAGAAAGCTTGTCTTCTTTAAGGGGACTTCGGATTACATTTCTTCTATATATAATGTAAAGGATACGAAAAATGTGGATGGCTCCATCCAGACAAATGTGTCTGGCGTAATCTCTACGCCAATACTTGAAATGCGGCCAATGCTATCCTTCTAGCGACATCTATACCTAGAACTAGCTTGAAACCTCCCGCATGCTTAAACCAAAGAGTGTAGAAGTGTTCTTGGTTCACGTCACATTTTCACTCGATAAGATATACCCGTTCTTTCGATTTCTGATTCTAATATCATTCCAAAAAGAAGCTAGTAGTCTTATTTGGTCCTATCTGCAATAATTTCCTCTTTTATATCTGAGTTATTTTTCTCATCTATTTTCTTTTTCCTTCATTCTTATTATCTTATCTTTGCTGCTTACAATCTATGTAAGTTAGATGAGAAAATTAAGTTTTACTTACTCTTTTTCACATATTCGCCCAATTCCTTCATATGACTCCTATTTTCTTCAAAAGCGAAGTAGTTGTATATAAATTTTCATTTACATACAATATAATATGTTAATTCAAATATAATAGAATAATATTTTTTTATTCCTTCCCTATTTTTCCCTACATTAGTACGGTCTTCTATTAACATAGTTGGAGGTTGATTGCCCGTCGAGTATTATGCTGGAGAAATTAGTGAGGGTTTCGGCCAGGATCAGAAAAATAAAATACTCCAAAATTATTTGGTTATTATAATTTTTTCGTTTTTTCGTCGCCAACGTTTCGACTTAACTTGTAAGTCATCATCAGGGTGATTGTGATGTCTGGAGAGATCTCCGAGAGAGGTTCATGGTCACACCTCAGAGTGCAGAACAAAACTGAGAAAGTTTAGTTTTTAATCTAGTAAAACAAAAATTAGTTTTCCATAATATGTTTAAGAATTATTATTTTCTTAATAATTCACAGAAATCTGAATAATTGATAGTTATTAAGATATACTTCAGTTTAGTTCTACAATCTGCTTTATTTCTTATTCATTATTATCTTTAAAGATTATATAATCTCGGTGCTGTGGTTTCCATTTCCGCCGCGGGTAATTTTTAACGAGAAAAACCACCAGTGCCATGGGAGTTTTGAATATGTTAGCTCTCAGTAAATATCCCCTCTCTCTATGAAGTAAAGTGGTGGTAAAGAAAGATTAAAAACAAATTTGATTAGAGGAATAACTTTTTATTTTCTTTTTTAGTTCAGTGCGACTGATTCTAGAAATACTGAAATTGCGGACCCACAGTTTCAGCTTCCTTTCATTTGTGTGTGTGTGTGTGTGTGTGTGTGTGTGTGTGTTAGCCTCCCTTTTAACAACTTAGGGTCATGGAGGGGGTGGCTATCAACAGGTTACCACCCCATTTTAGATACCCATGGCTCAGGAAAAGTTTCTATTTGGGCGGGATTTGAACCCCCAGCTTCAGGATTGTGAGACTGAGCTCTTCTTGCGCCCCCAGGAGGTGTTCCAAATGGAGTGATCAGGAAACAAGCCTAGGTTGCTCCAAGGTGGCCCTCTCGTCATCACTGGACGGATCATGTTTGAGCACGACTGCTGATCTTACCCTTGGAGAGATCTGTACCTACGGGATTGCTTGAAGGACGGAATTAACGCAGCTGAATTGCCTTCTGCCATCGGCAACGTCAAATTGCAGGGAAGGATTGCGAAGGTCGGTTTCCGAAATCGAAATGAAAATCATTTCCAGTGAAGAGCTATGCACAATGGAGCGCAGTGTTTATTATGGCGACGAAACAACGCTATTTTCTTTTCCTGACTAATAACAGCTGTTTTCTATTTTTAGAATTAAAAAAAAATTAAACCCATTTATTGAAAATATCACAGTTTATTTTCTATCAGACTTTATAATTAAAAAAAATTAATTTCAAACCACTGGGGAAGAATGCAATTTTATATTTGCAGATATATTT
>KZ807564.1:122200-137471 GCA_000696205.2 Oncopeltus fasciatus
CTATATTCATATTATATTACATATTTCTTTAATATATACATAATTCAATGTATATGTTTTCAGAATTATTTTGTGAATAATTTCACACATGATTAATGAGAGGGAATAGAATAAAAAAATCTATCTGTCCCAAAGGATCTGTCTTGGGACAGATAGATTTTTTTATTCTATTCCCTCTCATTAATTGTTTGAAATTTACATGGGATAATAAACCACAACCAAATAACCTTTTTGATTTTTTGAAAAACACCAATTTAACAATACTCAAATTTGTTTTATGGTACGGGTTTAAGGGTCTTAAACATTATTTTCCGGAAATAAGGTATTCACAAGTAAATAATAGTTGTTTTGTGTTCAAATGGAATATGTTTTTTTTTTTTTTTCTTTGTTGGGGTTTGGTCAATACACCTTAGGGACCAAACGTCCCCTTTTTCGCCTTCATGATAGCCCTTAAAATGGCTTACAATGTAAGCCGAAACAATGGCAGATAATTTAAAAAATACACATTTTTTAAAATTCATATTTTTTTTTATCTACCTTCACCAAACTCAAACAAAAAAAAATCTAATAATAGTTGTTTTGTTTTCATATTTGTCCATACTCCATTCGTTATTATTGGGTCATTAAAGTAAAGATAAAATGTTTTTCTTCCATTTTATTTATCAATTTTTTGTTCAATACAAAACAATTCAGTGCTTCAGAAAAAGTACTATCTTCTTCATTACCCGAAATCAAGAATAAAAGAAAAGGAAAAATTATCTGAAAATGCATTAATTTAAGCACAGAAAAATCGTTGAAATAGCTCAAATTTCTTTTAGAGCTAAAATCAGTAATGGAGCTAACCTATTTTTGAATAAATTTAAACTTTTCGTTTTTCTTTTTGGAGAGGCATCCATTTAAAATAACAGGATTCAAATCCTAAAAAAATTCCAGCATCAACATGATTGTCTGATTTTGTATAATTTGATATTCTGTTCATCAACATCAAGGAGGATGTCATTTAATTACTTGTAATAATTTATTTTTCTGCAATATGTCCATTCATATCCTCTATTATAATATAACTTAGATATTTCAAGCTCTGCAAGCTTTTCCATAATTTGGCAAAATCATTATCTCTTTTACAAATGTTTAGATATACCAATGTTGATATAAAAATTGGACTTTAATAAGAGGATGCAAACATCTTACAAAAGCTAATTTAAGCCCCAAAAGCCCGTTCAGAGGAAAATATAATCCTGAAATCATTAAAATATTTTTCAAATTGGTCTTGAGTATTTAATAATGCATGCGTTTCAATAAAAAAAAAAATTATATTAATTTCAAGTTATTATAAAATTTAAATTAATATAATTCATTAAATTTCACAAATATTATAAGGGAATTAAGCTATGTTACAATAGTTCTTTTGTTCAGACAGACTGATCCATACTTACTCTAGCAGATAGACTAATCCATTCTTTTAATTTTAATTTTAACTTTTAGAATGGCAACTTTACCTTGTAAATCATCAATTCTTTTACTACAAATTTTCATTTGCTCATTGAGCTTAGCTATATCTTCCCTTGTTGCAGTATCTTTGAGGTTTTTTTTTGGTTTTTTCTCAACGCTGTTAATACCTTCTAAAATTTCCCTCATACAAGCCTTGAGTTAGTTACATTTTAGCCATATTTCCAACGGGTTCCTTAATTTCAAAAGGTTTTTTTTTTCCTTTCTTTTTTTTCCTAAATCTAAGTTCTAGTGAACTTCTATTTCATATAAATGTGTTCTTTGGGGGTAAGATATTTTAAAATATTATGGAACACAGAAAATACCACTTTATCTTAAAAGAGGTTCTAAAAATTTCAAGGTTCTAAATATTCACTATTGAATTCAAATAAACAAATAGGGTAATAAGGGAAGATGTAATCAGGGGAGGGTGATAAAAGGCTAAGTAGGGACACTATATCTCAGTATAGATAACCCATATAGCAGTAAATCAAATTATTACTGAAATAATCAAGATCTCTTAGGATATCAAGTGATAAAATGTTATTACCTAGATATATCAAAGATTCTGTGATGGTGAAAATATTAGAAAAAAAACCTTAAGAAGCACACAATTTTCCATTTAAATGAGAAATAACTATTCCCTTGAGTTCCAATAATAATATAAATTCTGAATTTTCCTTCAGAAACTACAAAAGTATCTTGTTAATGAATATTATTTAAAATTAATAAAAACAAAACCTTGTCAGAGCTAGATGACAGGATTCGAACCTCAGGTATAGGAATGTTTCTTGGAACAATTCCACTAGCAGTTGGTGTTTTCTCAAGTTCCTGAAAAAATGCTTGATTCAGTAATTATATACAATTTAGTAGTAGGAATGTTATACTTAAACCAAATAACTGTTTAGAAAGAATGAAAAACTAAATTAAACTTGAAATAAATAAAAATAGCAAAAAAGCAGAATATAACAAAAAATCGATCTAGTAGTAACACAATGTGAACATTAAACCTCAGAACATAATGTGAAAATAAATGTTCACAACAAAAAGAAAAAAGTCGAAGTATTTTAAGTTATGATATAGTCTAAATTTGTTCTATTAATGAAAGGTTATTATAGTACAAAAGATTATTTAAGTTCAAGAGTGAACTACCATAACAACATTTCTTTCATGGTACAAAGCTCAGGAGTGAGTTATAAATGATTACAGTATGAAAGTAAGTGATTGATAATAATTGTGCTAAATTTATAATAAATTTGAAAAACTTTGGGCAGCTACACAGTAATAATACTGAGTAATAAAAAAATAAATATTCCCTCTAATCTTATACGTTTGATAACAATGATGATGAGGGATGTTAGGTAATAAGTTTGTGCACACTACTCGGCAGATTTTTGCTCAAACAAAGAATATATGCAAGGATGCCTTAGCATGTCTCCTCTTCAACTTGGTGTTGGAAAAGGTTGTTAGTGAAATGGGCCTCCAGAATAGTGCCGCTATATTCAACAGATCAGTCAAGTTGCTCAGTTATGTGGATGACCTACCTGTCCATTGTGCAGAAAAATAAATATGTGTATACCTGAAGAGGCGGATCCCAGGAAAGGGAAGTGGTAATAGGATTGTGTACCTTTGAGTGGAATTCACGTACTTTGGATCTCGGGTCACAGCCACAAATAATGTGACTGTTGAAATCAAGTATCGGATCACTTCATCTAACTGATGATATTTTGGTCAGTTGAAACAGTTAAAGTAGGAAGACAAAGGCCCACCTTTAAAAAAACACTAATAACACTCTTTATAATTTATGCTTCCCAAACATGGACCCGAACCAGTGAGGACAGAAATGATTTCCTTATTTTCGAGAGAAAGATCTTAGGATTTGTGGACCAGTAAGAGATGAGGATGGTTGTATGAGAAGAATGAACAGGGAGCTTTATGAGCTCCTAAATGACAGAGATGGCAACATTATATATTACAACTTAACACACAATCGGACACAATATTTAGACCGCTATTATTACTAAAACGAACACACAAACGCAAACGAACAGACGACGCACAAACCAACGACAACGCAAAAAGACAGAAGACAGCATAATCCATAGGCAAACAAACACATTTACAAAAAACTTTCGAAACACTTAGGACACCTCAACAAAGGGGATTACAACTAATCCCTACCTCAACTTATACCTGGAATAATGGACGATGACCCTCAACTCGCACATGCAACATACCTGATCACCGACAAAAGTGACCCCTACAGCTACCTGACACAACTAACACACAGAAAAACACAGTTGAATACGGACCGTGACAGTGAACGTTTGTATTCGGCCAGAAGATGGACAGAGTCCGAAAGCGCTCGCCAACGGGAGACGTACAGAAACCAAGGAAGACGGACAATATAAGGTACGAGAGTTCTATATTCATTGGTGGTAGAAATAAGAATAACCCTTTAGATTATTTACATTATATATTGCTCGGATGAGCCCTGAGGAAGTGTCAAGAAGAAACCTGGAAGAAAAAATGTATCGCATTAGAAGAGTTGGACAGCCCAAACATTATTGGATGAATGTTGTAACACAGGAAGCACGAGATCTACTTGGGGTAAAATTGGAATGCAGCAGCTCAAAACCGAACCAAATGGTGCAGGCTCATAGAGGAGGCAGGCCAGGACCCACCATGGGTTGTAGCACCATCTGGTAGGTAGATAGGTAATATAAATTTTGAAATTTCTTACAGAAACTATAAATGTATAATGCTAAATAGTATTATATAAAATGAATTAAATAAAACCTTATCAGAGCTAGATGTTAGAATTCGAACTGGAGGTATAGGAATGTTTCTTGAAAGGATTCCATTAACAGTTGGCTTTTTCTCAAGTTCCTGAAAAATTGTAAACTAGTAATTTTATAAAGCTCTAAAACTGAAATATTACACATAAAACAAATAGCTATTTGGAAAGAATGAAAAACTAAATTAATCTTGACATACGTAAAATATGACTAAGTGAGCAAAAAGCAAATTACTAATGTATTATTATACATATTGATGAATAAGATAAAAAATTAATGTAGCATTATACATCTTACTATCAAAAAGCTGTACCTCAGAGAACAGAAATAAATATTCATAAGAAAAAAAAAAAATTGTTTTCAATTTTTTTTTTAAGTTGTTTAAGATAAAATATTATGATATAAATTTATTTCATTAGTGAAGGGTTATTATCTTACTTAAAATTTCTAGGTTACAAATTTTCAGTAATCTATTACAAAACTATAAAAGACAAAATTTTTTTATTATTATTTACATTCTATATTATAGTTCTTAATTCAAAATTAATACAAGTTGATACCAACATTTTCTTAACAGATTCTGTGTATGCTCATTCTTTTCATAGTTAATAAATGACAGTAAGCAGCATTCTTTTCACAAAGGTTTAGCCTCACATACATTTAGTAGAGGTCTTCATAAGAAAAAATGTGAGTAATTTTACTATATTGGAATAAAGAAAATTGCTTTGTATTCCACAATAGTAGTGGAGGAAATTTCAAGCCTTATCTAGTGAAGTAGAGTACTCATCCATATCTCTTTAGACAGATAAGTCTGCCGAGCTCACCAATCCTTATCTGCAAATCAGCTGACTTGCGCGATCTACAGCCCACCAATTAGATAATATATTGGAGTCAGTCGCCACTACCAAACCCCATCAAAATAAGATCAAAGAATAACTATATACTCATTTAAAGAGATCCAGGTTTAGAAGCGGCCAGCGTTTGACTCAGGCTATCCAGCCCATATTATATTATATTACCTTACCAGAACAAACCTTAACCCTTGACTATACAATCTCAGATGGAAGAATACAACCCACAAAACATCACCCACGCAGCATTTTCTTTGATAGATTATAGCAGTCTGATTCAGGCATAACCCTACAAATATAGGATAATGGAAAAATTTGCCTGGAAATCCAATCCGACAGCCACACTCGTTACTGCTGAGCATATTCCTATATTCATATATATATGAGCATATTCATATCCCTCGTCACTCCTTCATCTATTCCTACTAACCCACCCAAGATACAACTCAGCCTCAATATTTCACACAACCTACTCATTGCCACATACTTATTTCTCCTAAAGTCCTTTCTCATTCCTTATGGCTACCATAACCTTTATCTAACAAAATATCCATATTATACTGCCTACTTCCAACTTGTTATTCAATCCTCTATCTCCCATAGCATCAATCAAAAACCTTACAAGTTCAGAAGAAGGACCATCGTCAATTGTCATTATGCTATCCTCTTCTACCGTTAAGCAGTGTGGAGGTCAGAACAAAGAATGGTGAAAATTCTAGAGTAGAACTGAAGAAACCATTATATCACAATAGGACCACTTGATTGAGGAAACAACTGTTTTTTTTCCCTTTCAACCACTTGGGGACATGAAGGGAGGAGCTATCTATAGGTAGCCATCCTATTCTAAACATCCAATACAGTTCAGTAATTTCAAAATATTGAAGTGATCCTTTAATTTTGTCCGGCAGTGTATTTTAAACAGAAGAGACTTGAAAGATAGTGGTAACTGTCCACTTGTGGAGTCTTAAAAATTATCTAATAATGATATCTATCTAAGAAACGCAATTCATCTATTTAATCAAATCAGAACTAAAACTACTCAACAAATAGACACCATCATTAGATTCTGCACCACCTTTAATTGATATCAAGATATAACCCATTTTACATCAGAAATGGACTAAGAAAAAATTGATAATAAAATAATTAATAACCAAAATTTATAAGATGGAGACAAATAGAGACTATTTGTTCTTTAAATTATTGTTAAAGCTTATATTTTTAAATAGATAATATTTTGTGTTTGTGTGATTTGATAGGATTGTTAGAATTAAATTTGAAGAAAGAAAGAAAAAAGAAAAAAAAATTGAAGTAACGTTACCCTATTAGAAATGTTGAATAGCTTTGGAGAAATTGATTCCTCAATTTTTGATATTTCAATAACAGAGGTAGCTCCTGAATCAATTTTAAGATTGTGCATGCCTTCACAAATATCCTAAAAGAAATGTAAAAGATCATTTTATGCATTTAAATTATTATTATCATTAATATTTTCTAATATTCTATTATATATTTATACTATTATTGTGCTACAGCGATCATTTTTGAGGCAACTAATTTTAACCAAGAACAGAAATTGAAGTGAAGAAAGAATTAGTAGTCTAGAAGAATTCAAGCTGACTTGTACTCTAAATGGCAACAGATCCTAATATTACATTAATAGTTTGAATCTATTAGTGAAATTCTTGAACTAGAACAAGAACTGTATTAATTGAGGAATATAAAGGAAGCAATTAAGTAAAATTTACATGGTGTCAGGACTACACAGGTATTCAAGAAACTGATCAAGCTGACACCTACAAAAATTCAAGAATGGGAGTTTTTAAATGTAACTAAAAGTTATAGTAACCGAATGAGGAAGAGTGCATGACATTGAAGATATTGGTTCTTCATTCTGTAGTGTTTCAACTGCAGGGGAATCTCTTGAATTCATTTTGGAATTTTGCATGGCAGCATCAACATCCTAAAATAAATAAATAAAAGGATTATAAAAATATTTTTAAAATAAAATTGATACTCATATTTTTAAATACATACTGTTTTATATATTGTAAGGCTACAATTTACTAGTAACTTTGCTTTAATTGTTATTCTAATAAGTAAAAAAAGATATTAATGTTCTATGATAAAGAAAAAACAATTGGGCATAAGCTATTACAAATAAATACAAGTGAAAGTTACCACCTTAGAAACAGAGAATGGCTTTGGAGATATTCTTTCTTCATTTTGTAGTTTTTCAATAAATGATTCAATTTTAAGTTTTTACATGCCATCATCAATATCAAAAGTACAATGTAAAAAGATTAAATATAAATGAGCAGCTAAATCATTGATGCAACCAGGTTCAGTATTATTGGGTTGAAAATTATACAGCTTTCAACAATAGTTCATTATATTAAACAATACTGTGAGAGACAAAAATAAAATTTAAAAAATCAGAGAAGGAACTAAAAAGTTAAGACGGAAGATGAAGAACAAATAATAACATGTCGACTAAACATAATTTGACAATTTAGGGGAGTTTTCTCCAATTGAGATACTAGTTCACTCAACTCAGTATATAGTCCATATTTTTTTATTTTTTTTTTTTGTATGGAGAGAGTTTTTTTTCTTACTTTGTTGTTTCCATAACATCCTCTACTCTCCACCTTTTTTTCTTCATTCTTTAATACAAACCAGGGCATCATTAAACATATGGTGACAAAAAACAGGTCAAAAGGGGATGACAGAAGTTAAAAAGGAGAATTTAACACAAATATTTTCACAACATTTTCAGTTTTTGCTCTTACATAAGAATCCAAGGGCAAGCACAAAGATAAATTTAATTTATTTGTTGAGCCAAGCCAAGGAAATATCAACCTAGTCCAGAAAAGATAGATTTATACCTGTTTTTCACATTTCAGGAAGCATTTGAGAGACTTAGCAAAGCAAGAGTACCGAGTTCCCTGAAGATAAAGGAAGCACCACATAACATTGTCAGGCTCATAGAAATGACCTCATGACGAAGCATTGCATAGATGATGATTGGACACTCTACCCCTGATGATGATTGGACATTTACCCCTGGGCCTCTATGCCCAGTAAATGAATATACGTTCAGCTTAAATTAATAAAACATTTTCAGAATTTTTATACTATTACAATATTTCAAATTCAATGTTATTTAAGTGAAGGACTTCTTCTGTATGTAATAACACTTTGCTTAACCAATTTTTCTATTTTAAGAAAGTTCAGGCTAATTTATGGTTTTATTTTTAGTATTTCTTATCGCATTATCAATAACTTTGAAAAATTAATTTCCCACGCACCTCATTAATTTGCGTTTGGTTAGCATACCAACAAAGAGTATAAATAAATTTAAATTTTATTATTGAAGATAATAAAATTCTATTTTTTTTTTCTGACTACTTGTTTGATTACAAATAGTGAAGGAAAGAAGTATCTTGATGGTATGTTTTAAGTTCTTTACACAGTTCTGAGGGGCATATATATACATACACACACACACACACACACACACACACACACACACACACACATATATATATATTTACATTGTATATTTATATATATATAAAGAATATTTTAAAACAGTTAAAAAATTGTAGGCAACTTTTAATTAAATTATAAAGATTTTATACACTTCATACTAATAATTGGAGTTCAATAGCAGCCATTGTAGAGAGATGACATGTTTTGTAAGCTCTCAGCAATAGTTTCTTTAGAAGTGTTAAATTGTTATCATACTGGTCACAGTTGAAGATGAAGCCAGCCTGGAGACTGTGACAAAGTTTCGAGGAATTTCACCGAGGAACAAAAGCACAGCAAGTGAGTAAAATACTCATTTTCTTTAGTAGCGAAGAGTATAGAGGCAGACGTGCTTGGACCCCCTCCACACCCCAGCCAGCCAGCTGTTATCGGCTGGCTTAGACTATCGGCTAAGTAGATTAAGTTATTTCTCCTCAGTCCCCGGCTTAGCGATAAGGAGCAGTAAATATTTATATTTACTGCTTCTACTAAACTAAAACAAGACAAGACAGAGTCACAGTCAGACAAGTTAAGTTGTCTTAACTTCATCTGTCAGTTTAAATAGAAACAATACCGAAAGCTATGAAAATACACACACCACAAATAGAACTGCACTGCCAGTTAATAACCCACATCTACCTACAGTCCCACACTCCAAAACTGGGTTGCTCGACCCTGCCCAGACCACTAAAGCACAGCTCATAGAGACATCACCATTTTTCACAGCGAACTCATTCAATGTGCTCTCTAATTAAGAGACCATGGAGACCTCTGAAACCGTACAGTGAGTACCAAAGCCCCCTCCAATATTCGTTGAAAATATATCAAATTTTGGCCTAGATAATATACATGTATGAGTCGAAATACAGATTCAAAAATCAATCCTGATTCATCAGATTTCTACAGGAAGATAGCAGGCTACCTGAATTGGTAAACACCCAGTTCCATACATAACAGCTTAAAGAAGAGAGGACTCTACGTGTTGTCCTCCTGGAAGAGGAACAGATAAGGCACCCCTACCACTGTTTTTCATAGATGTTGAAAAAATGCCCAATGTTCAAGAAATATATACAATTTCAGCACTGTGCCGAACAAGTATAAAAGTCAAGAGACAGTACAAAAAAAAAGTTGTCCAGTGCCATAATTGCCAACAATTTGGGCACACAAAAGCCGGCTGTAAATACAACTCACGGTGAGTAAAATGTGGTGGTCCCCATCACACCAGCAACTGCCAAAAAAGACGGGAGGAACCCGCTATTTGGGCCCACTGCTCCATAAACCATCCTGCCAGCTAAAGGGGCTGCGATGTAAACAATAAGATCAAACAAAAAGTATACAATCAAAAAAAATCATCGCAGCAACCTGCAACCCAAAACCTGCACCCACCATCAAGAATCATTTAGCCTTGTGTCTCTAATGGATCTCTTATCCACGTACAGGAGCCAACATCAGAGATACCTACCCAAGCGGACCCGCAACCTAGGCCTAGATTTTATCTTGTACTAGTCGCCAGCCTATCGAGCAACAGCAACCTCAGTCACAGACCACATCTCAGCCACAACCACGTACATCTCGGCCAGCCATCTCACACATCCCTCCTTCCACCTCCAATTCAGAACTCCAATATATGAGCCATCTTTTTACATCCTTCCTGTCTGAACTTCACTCCTTTGATACAAGCCTTTACAGTTACACTTGGAAGACTACTCCCAACGCAGCCCCTGTTAATTTCATGATTCCTTCCTCATCCTTGTCTATCCTTTTATGGAACGCTAACAGTGCCCTGACGCACTCAAAAAAACTTACTACAGTACTACTAAACATGAACATACACATTGCCTTAATTGCAGAAACACGATTAACAAAACAAAAAAACTTTCATATTACAGCATATAATACCTATAGAACAGACCACCCAGATGGTACAGAGTTCATGGAGGAACTGCAGCATTAGTCCATAATTCCCTTTCCCACCATTCCATTTCCTTTGATCATATGATTAAAGCAACTGTGGTGTCAATTATCACAATGGCCTTTTCTATCAGTATTGTTTCCACCTACTGCCACCCTAATAAAACCATAACAGCAGGATCTTTCACTAAATTTTTCAAAATTCTTGGCCCTTCTTTTATATTAGTTAGTCATTCTAGAACCCTATTGCAAGAAGCACTTGCAATGGGGTTCTAGAATGACTAACTCCTGTGGTCACTCACTTTCCTCCTTAATCTATTCCAGCAACCTCAATACCCTGTTCCTGACTCTCCTACCTACTGGTCAACTGATGAAAGTCGCACCCCTGATCTAATTGATTTCTTCAACCACAAAAACCTAGGTCCTATACATTCATCAGTTTCCTCATTAAATGAACTTTCCTCAGACCACAGCCCTATAATCCTAAACTTATCCCTTACGCCAATTCCTAAGCCTCCCTTTGAAACCCTGATAAATGGACCCATAAATAGGAAGAAATACCAGCATCTCGCTGATCACCTATCCTTTAATAAAATGTCCTATAAGAGAGAACTTATCATTGTTGGCTCTACAATTTACAACTTTTTGTATCTTCGTATTCGGGCTACATATACTGAAAGCTGCTGTTTTAGTGTGTCCAGAAACTTAACAATACGCCAATTTCTAGTAGAAGGTATTCCAGGGTGAAAGCTAATTTCCTCATAATGGAATTAACCTTAGTCCTCAAACGACAGCCTCCTTCACCTCTCATACATCGATACAACCTCCTGATGTCCTTTCTGAGCTCATTTACATGACTTTGGAGCTTTCCTTTTGGAGCCTGAAGTATAAACCATAGCAGGGACTTGCTGAAAGTCTGCAGCATTTTGCATATATTTGGCCATGATTTTAGTGTTCATTAGTTTCGTGCATTTTATGAGAAAGAGGGACCATCCTAATCTCAGGAGTGGGTACCTGAGCTTTGGCTCTATTCCAAGTGCCTGTTCATATGCATTGTGGAATTCACATTTTAATATCTGTAATATTTAACACACATTTTAACATTCCACAATTTCTGAATAATCTTTGGTGGTAAAAGATTATTTGCTGTGATTGCACGTCTTTGGTCAGCTACCCTTTGAATTGTAACTTTAATGCCAGGATGTTCCACAATAAAACAGCTATACAGCTCCTGACGATAGCCGATTCTTATTGTTAGAGTCAAAATAAGGTAAGTGCGCATGACAAATTTATTCATCTCAATAGTCTATTTCATGTGTCTTCTGGGCTGGGATGTGGTCCCTCTAGAAGACTCAGGGGAGTCTGTATCACAGCAATATCAGCTGTATCCCAGCAATATCAACAGTAATTCTTTCAGGTTCCCCAGGCGGGGTCTGCCTATTCAACCTACGCCCACCAGTGGTTCGCTTGCTATCATCTCCAGCACTAGCTCCAGAAGTGCCCCGGCAATCCCCAGGCAGCAACCCTTCTCTATTCCTCCATCTTAGGTTGTACTCCATGTTTAATGGGAATTGCCTTTTATGCCTACAGCCAGGTGTGTCACCCAGGGGAGGTTGCCCTGAGGTGTGTACTGATGGTGGCTTTGGTGATAGTGTTTGTTTTTAGTGTACTGTTCTGATGAGTGTGAGGGGTTTACTGTGCTCAAGGAAGGTGGATCGCAATGCCCTAGCAGTCGCCCTCATTGACATGCTCCTTACTTATAGATATATACATATATAGACTATACATTACATTATTACTATTATTATTAATATCATTATTACTATTATTATTATTACAATGATTCTTTACATGTACAAAAATAGGAGTACATGTTATTTATTTTATTTATTATTTTAGTTCCAATAATTTTAGTTAAAATATTTTATCAGTACTTAAATCAATGGTTTTCTCTGGGCAGAAATCTATAAGGTCTTCAGGAAGACACAAATAACTATTATGAACCCTACAATGATCAAGTTCCTTGTCTATTTCTAAGAAGAATACATTCTCAATTGTGCACACACATCACACCAGGCATGCGGCACAATTCCACATGAATGTTTGTATTGCATACGAATACACAGAGAGAGAGAGAGAGAGAGAGAGAGAGAGAGAGAGAGAGAGACGAAGAGAAAGGCTGCAGTTTTGATAATAAATATACTAAATTCATTTCAATTATTGTCTATTCGCAAACCGTTACTTTAATAACTTAATAGCTAAAATGAAGCGAAGATAAAATTTACACATCAAAATCTGAAATCTTCTCCCTGGCGTATATGTTTTAAGCCCTGAACCAATGTATAAACGTCTATGGTAAATAATGTCCTCACTGATGATGGCTCATATCGTTCGCCAGAACATTGTCATTAAAAAACGGCCTGCCATCTCCCTTGGCTTTAATGACCAAAAATTGAGACGCCATTAGAAAAAATTAATAAAACGGTCAAATTTTTGGTGAGAAAATNCTCATTCTCTATTCAGCCCTGAAGAAGCCATCACAGGATGTGCGAAAGCTCGGCAACCATCAAAAACTTTACACGGTCCAACCCGGAAAAAACTTTACATACATCTGATGACTGTGGAAGCGTACGTGAACAAGTTGTTGATAGTTGCCGAGCTTTTAACTGTCAACAACTGAACACGGTCCAATCCGGAAGAAGAAACGGTAAATATATAACTTTTTTTTTTATAGAAAATTATATAATATATTTTAAGGTACATACACCTAAACATAAATACATTTTTTTATAGAGATATCTAAAAAGCCTAAACTACTGCCGACCACCCTCAATCAATTGACTGTGTAGAAAGGTAGCATCGAAACATAAAATGGCACATAAGTCTCATCTCCTTACTCAACTCAAAAAGCTGAACAACAGTATACTTTACAATCCTTCTAGGTTAATGAACGATAATAAGAGATAACAATAGAGCCTTCATGATGCAGCAGAGATCAATCTAGGACCAACTCTTTAACTTCCTCATGAGATGCACGACAACATTAAACATTCCTTCCAGAAGCTCACAAACGAAATGGGCAACCTCAGCCATGAACCGCATCAACCCATTTCAGGATCAATATTCAATTCTAAAGTGTTGACATATCTTCTTATAAGACTGCTTTGAGGTTTAATGACACCATCCAACACAGGACCATAAAAAGTCATGGAGCAGCAGATTTTTTTTTTTTTAATCTGCTACCTTCAAGCTTAAGTATGTCTCAGTTGACTACCAAAGCATTCATAGAGTCAACTTATAACACTCAACGGCCAGAAATCAACATTACACTCATCCCAACACATCAGTCAAGCCATCTAAAGATTCTAACAAAAATCAGCAGAGAAGAGTCACCATTCATTGATCGATTTTAATTTTCAAGTTTACAACAGATATTAACACATCTTAATTGACCTTAACATAATTCTGATGGGAAAAAGTGATATATATATAAAGTAAAACATGCTATAATTATTAAATATACCAAAATAAATACTACCTTCAAAAATTACAGAATACATTGAAATCCATTTGTCGTAAGAATTAACTTCTGCAGGTACATAACAAATGATTTCACGCAGACGCTTCCAACCCAGCTCACAAATAGCAATAATATCGCCTGGTTTAAATTCTTCTTCAGGATTAGTAAATGTAAAATAACAACTCAAATTTTCTTTTGGCGAATTCATTTCTTGTACACCATGAAATTTAACCTAAAAGTAAAAATTCATTGTAATTAATGGCAACTATTAAAGAACAAAATTCAAAAGTTAATTTCTATAAGAAAAAGCTAAAATAACACTAATTAAAAAGAAAAATTACAAAAAGGGAATGGAGCATTGAGTGAAAACTTAGGCCTTGAACTAAATGAAAGATTTTATAGATATATCACCAATATTAGCTATTAAAGAGGGTAGGGTAGACTGAAAATGGTTAACTAGCCACTCAGTTCTACAGTGAAAAGAACAAAAATACAGCCTTCATAGATATCCATATTTAAGAAAATCAATTCTAAATTTAATTATCCTCATTCATTAATAAAAAAAATAACAGAAGGTTAAAAGTTACTGGTTCAAGGCCTTATTCATTAATGTGTATGCACTCATAGATAATTATGATACTAAGAATGAAGACTTCTATGAAAATTATAAAAAGTCTACTACCAGACTCAGAAATATTATATAAAAATCTTATCAAGAGATTTCAACACAAAGATTGAAAGGGAACCTTATTTCCACCCTACTACAAGAGTAAAGAGCCTATATGAAACAAGTAAAAAGGGTAAAAATGCTGTAATTTTAGTCACTGCTTCATATCTAGTATTATATCCTTCAGGTCAAAACCTGGAAAAAGGCTGAAAAATAAGATTGACTCAGTCTTGATTGAGAAAAAGCAAAGAAGCTCTATCCACAATATAGTGAGTTGATAGTGATTCAAACTATTCAGGCTGATAAAACAGCATAGACAGATGAGCTAACATCAGTACAGTGTAAGAGGGAAGACATTGAAAAGCTAGCCAGTGATAGAATCTAACAGCAAACAAATCAACATAAATAAAACAAAACATAACAAGTTATTTAGGAACAGCATATGAAAGGAAACATAAAGGTAGAAAAAATAATCCTAGCAAAAGTTAAAGGTTATAAATAAATATAT